>SNVD02009305.1:0-38232 GCA_013180625.2 Boswellia sacra | reverse complement strand
GACATTAACTCGCAAAATACATGCCTGGTCTAGGAAAGAGCTACTACGCCAAGAGGCGAAGAGCGAAAAGGTTACAAGTATGTTATAAATGTGCTAGATGGAATTGTAACCAGACCTGTCGTTCATTAGGTTTTGCGTCCAGGAATAGAGAAGATAAACTTTCATTTATTAAGAATGGTTTGAGTAATGAGTCGCTGGATAATGTTTTGTTAACTCTCGAGTCACATTCTTGTGGACTTGTTCAGCGTGAATTGCTTAATCTATGGACACAATTTCGTGATGAATTGCAGTGTTATAGTCTAGGGAATCTGACTAAAAACGACCCTGTTTGCCAGTTTATAAGAAAACTGGATGGGAAGCAAATCCCCGACTCATAGAAGGCGTTTCAGCCGTTACTGGACGTAAAACCAGAGGAAGATGTGAGCCACAATCACAACTACTTGTATATTTGAATGTGTGTTGTTGTTGTAGAATTTTTTTTCTTGTTTCGTTTGATCTGATTATCAATGTTGTTTTTGTGTTGTTGTTGTTTGTTGATTTTGTTTGTTTTAATTTCAAGTTTTCTTTTTGACAAACCATATGACTACCTATGCCATAAGTACACGTGGGAGACAAGTGTGGAGGTTTTGTCAACCTCCACCGAAAGTGTATCTCTATTTTTTATGCTTCACGTGGGAGACAAGTGTGGGGGTTTTGTCAACCCCGCCGAAAGTGTATCTCCATTTTCCATGCTTCACGTGGGAGACAAGTGTGTAGGTTTTGTCAAACCTCGCCGAAAGCATATCTCATTTTTTCAAATTTTAGGGCGATAAATCTGCATCGAGCAACCCCCACCGAAATTATGTCCCCATGTGTCAAATTTGAGAGTTTTACGTGTGTATATATCATTCTGCATATTTTCAAATGTCATTTATAACCTGTCTTGCACTTGAATAGCATAATACCTAACGTGTCTTACACAAGTTTAGAGCACTTTTAGAAATGGAGAAAACACCAATTCGGCGATTCCAAAATATATGCGTATTTTGTGGATCGCAATTTGGTAAAGATGGAGAGTTTACAACAGCAGCTCTTGATCTTGGTAGGACATTAGCTGCGAGGGGTATTCATTTGATTTACGGAGGGGGTAGTCTTGGGTTAATGGGGTGTGTGTCGACAGCTGCATCCTTAGGAGGAAGCAAAGTTCTCGGCATTATCCCTAAACCATTAGCTGTACGAGATATCGTAGGCAACACAATCGGGGAAGAGTTACAGGTCTCTAGTATGCATGAGCGTATTGCACATATGGTCATTAAATCTGATGCATTTATAGCTTTGCCCGGTGGCTATGGTACATTAGAGGAGATATTTCAAATCACCTCTTGGGCACAGCTAAACATCCATCGGAAACCCATTGGTTTGTTAAATGTCAATAATTTTTTTGATGGTTTGTTGTCTTTTCTTGATCAAGCTGTAGAAAAAAACTTCATCTCACAGTCAGCGAGGCAAATCCTGGTTACAGCTTCAACTGCAGGGGAGTTAATTGACAAATTACAAGAATTCGTCTATTCGCCTGATCCAACAATGGCTCGGATAGATTGGTTTGGAGAAGGCAATAAGAGGCGTAAACTGGGTTTAACGCTCCATCTGTAATCTCTATCTGCTGGTTTGCTTCATTTTCGTTTGCTTTCTCTTTATTGTGTTTATTTGAGTTGAGTTTTTTTTTCAGGTTGTTTCTTTCATCCCAGGTAATATTTTCTAATCTCGGTTTTTAGAGTGGTGGCTTAAAAAGTTCAAGTTCTCTTGAAACGCATTCTGGATCTCTTCAATCCATAATGGCTGAATAAGGAGGCTAACTTCTAAACTTTTTAGACCATTCTAACTGCCTTGTTTGTGTTTGCTGATTTGTTGGACTTTATTATTTTCTGAGTAAGTTTAGTTTTATGTAATTTCGAGTTGTTGTGTGTTTTTGTCTTTATCAGTTTCGATTCGAAAAAAAAAAACATTGTGGAAAAACCTGAGAATGGCAGAATATGGGGTTTTCTTAACTCTTGAAACGCATTCTCTCTCAATAAATCTGTAGTTTGTTTATTTCATGTTGTTTGAAGTGTCTTGTTTCTTGTTTTGTTCTTTCATAATAAAGGTATATAGGCTGGAAACCTTAAGTCTGCGGGCTACTGGTCCTAAGGATTGTTGAAATATACAATCTTGACTCAGGTGTAACAACGCCACGTACCTCTTTTCTTGCATTTTGTGGGTCGATGATAAGATAATGATTGAATTAAGAATAACTCTTGGAAAATGATAAATGATGCATGGATCTGTGTGCTTGAAATGTTTATTGGTTTTCGCTTTGCTTTTGATTCCTTGCGCAACATTGAGCACTGAGCTATTATCACTGAGTTATTTGTTCACTTAGAGAAAGTTTATGTAATTTAAATGTTTCTTCAGATTTCAATGAATTCTAGAACTTGTTTGATGGTCACTCGAGGCGAAATCCTAGACTGTGCAACATTGGGGAAATGATTTAGGCCATCTTTGGACCGTTTGAGCCTTAATAGCCAACCTTGACTGAAATTGATCCCTAGTTACCCCTTTGAGCCTCTGTAAGCCTTTTTCTTTGTTAACTCACTAAAAGATTTCCTAATCTCAAATGAATTTATTCCAAACAGTTTATCCCTTACCTATGAGCATGTAGATCATTCACAATTAAATTCTGAGCTATGTTCTGGTTTTGGAAAGTTAGAGGAGGTTGGGATGTGTCATGAGCAATGCAAGTGAGTCCTATTGTGTTTGTAAAAAGAAAAAAAAAAGAAAAGAAAAAAAAATCTGTACTTATCTTCCACGTACTTAAACATTGAGGACAATGTATTGTTTAAGTGTGGGGGAGTGGAATTGCAGTTAAAAAAAAAAAAGAAAAAAAAGAAGTTCTATACCCTTGGGTGTTCTTAAAAAGAATGAAACATGGGTGTAGTTTCTTTTGTTTTCTAAAAAAAAAAGAAGAAAAAAAAGAAAAAAAAGAAGATTGAGTGTTCTAAATAAGTTTGGGGGAGTAACCTGGTGAATTAAAATAAAGTTGTGTTATAGGGTTGAGCTCTACATAATCTTGAATGATTTATGTGTTTGTGGGTGATTTGAGCCAAATTATTATCCTTTATCATACCTTCACCCAAGCCAAACGTTACAAGCTTAATAAAGTCCTACTTGATCCTTGGTGTTGTGCATGTCTACATTAGTGGAGAGTGACTTGAAAAGCAGGCCTATGGAGTTCATTTATACACACATCTTCAATATTAAATATGATTCATTTTTATGCATAAACTCATCCGGGTTACAAGTGATTAGGTGAGAATGGCTCTACACACACACACTTGAGGAATTGAAGTGAAGCGAAACTAATCTTTGAGATAAAATTCTTGATCAAGTGCATTATTTTGAAGTTTTCCTTGGGTTATAATTAAGTACAATCTTTGAGGCCTATTTGCAAGTTGAAGCATTTGTGTGTTTTAATTTTTCTTTGATTCTGTTTCGGTTTAGTTTTGTTTCGTATCATTTTAGTTGCTCGAGGACTAGCAAAGTCTAAGTGTGGGGGAATTTGATAGGTGTCTATTTATGTATTACTTTTATATCAATTCGTCCATGTTTCTTTGCTATATTCCTTGGTATTTTTATGTTTTTGTGTGGTTTTGATGTTTGTAGGAGTTTTGGAGCAACTTGCACAAAAATGGAGTAAAACCCTTCATTTTCACCTCTGCTAGTCAGTGATCTTCTCGGATTTAATTGTATTGATATACAATGAACCCGATGACATATTATATACCGTTGGAAAGCTCTCGAAGTCTATTTTCTGGAGAAATTTACGGTTTATAAATCCATTAAGTGTACCAAAAGTTGTAATCAAAACATTGTGAGATGTATAGAAATATAATTCCACAAGTCACTGTAGCATGTATAATACGGGCACTGTAGCAAGTCACTGTAGCAGAGTATTTAAACACATTTTAGGGTTTTATTTTCATAACTTGAAGAGGGGAGAACGTGGTGGAGGCTGCAGCTCTGGAATTCTTTCATCTCTTGGAGTTCTTGAAGGAGAAAGGAAGCTTGGAAAGAGGAAGAACTACAATCCAAAGAGAATTACATCAAATTTGCTAAGTTTTTCCCTTCCCTTTCATTTTCTGGAATGTCTCCATGTTGTATTGTATTTACCACGTTCTTAAACATGTGTAACTGAATCTGAATTGGTTGAGGGTGATTTCAAAGCCCCTGATATGGTTTTTGTAAGTTGATTGTGTAAGGAATTGTTATCCAATTCTCTAATTGAAGTTGCTTGTATTCTCCCATATTTAATGCTTATGATTGCTTGCTGATTGTATTTGAGTGGCCAACTGAATATAATCTGGTTGTGATTTATTGCTAGACTAGAAATCTTGATCCGTAATTGTCTTGAATTTCTAATCATTAGTAGCAAAATTGTGATCAGAGATTACAATTGGAGAATATAACCTAAGTTAAATAATCCGAGCTTGTGTGTTTATTGCTTAGATCAACCTATCTTTCTTATCATAATGCATCCATTGAATTAAACTCAGAGAGCTTGTTCTAGGTTGTTTAATGGATAGAGATTAAATAAAGAGATTGTTTTATTTAACAACAAAGTAAGGAAAGATTGGGGTAATAGAGCTTGTTATTATCTACGGTTGATAACTTCAATGCTGTAATTAGATGACAATTCTACAATTAATTCGCAAATCCATATCTTGTGGTAGAGAAGGATCCCTTAACCAGCTTTCTCCCATTGATTTTTCATTCAAATTTACTTTCTGTTTTGTTATTCTTTACTTGCATTCTTATTTCATTTAGTAAATCATTCAACAAAAATCCCCCCTGTTTAGTTTATTGTTGCTGGAAATAACAAATTCAATTAGAATCAATCCTCGTGGGAACGATATCTTACTTATCACTTTATTACTTGTGCGACTAGTATACTTGCTAGTTTCGAACGCATCAAGTTTTTGGCGCCGTTGCCGGGGATTGATTTTCTAATCGATTTGTTATTTTGTTTTCATTGTTGATTCATATTTTCTTTGTTTTTCTTTTCTGATTGTTTGTGTTTAGACAACATGGCAGTAAACTTCTATCAATTCAGTAGCGGATTTAGAGAGAGATTAAGGAAAGTTGTTCTGACGTTATTTGCTCAGCTTCAGCTGTTGAAGTTGTTTCGGACAGTGAAGTGTATGGAGGAGTGACTGGTTTTTTTGTTCTTTGTTTCGTTTATTGACTTTGTTTATTTTGGTCGGAAGAAGGAATTAGTAAGCTTTTGGGAAAAAATTAATTATACAAGGGTATTTGAGTCTTTTTTTCAAGAATGTGTCTATGGCATGAAAATTTTTCAGGATATGTCCAAATTTCAACAAAGCCCCCTAATTGTGTCTATTTTCTCAATTTTCCCAAAAAGAAATAATTGTGAACTGAGCTTAGTTGAAAGATACAATCCATGTTAGCTAATCTTAATCATTGTTTTTTTGATGTAAATGGTTAAATTTATTTAGCTTATATATAAAGTTGAGATCTTTATCTTCTGGAATTAAGTTCAATCATGAATTTACTCATCTTGGTTAACATCAAACGTTTAGAAAATATATCTAATAAATCAACTCTTTATAGTCATGTATCAAAAAGAAGAGAGAATAAATATACATTTCAGTTATTTATAAATATGAAAATTTACTTGTCAATCGATTTTCTAAAAACTTAAAGAAAATTTGATAAGTAGAAGACCCTAATTTAAATAAAAAAAAAAAGGAAGATGAAGAAAAGAGAGAGGAGAAAGAGACATGTGAAGTATCAAGTAAGGAATTAAGATTTCAAATAGACTGGGATCCTCTCATTATCTAACTTTTATCTAAGCTTTGTAGGATCTATTGACATGTGATCTTAGATGCATCTAATGACCAATATTTATTGCATTAATTTTTTCACTATCAGCATTAAAGTCACGCGTTTTATTTATTAAAAACAAGCATCTTTCTCCCTCTTAACTTCACTTTTCTTCTTCGCTTATGTCAACAACGAGCAATCCACTGACAAGAAGCAATCCAGAGGAAGAAATTCAGGCCAGCAGTCTAGATAAATAAATCTAAATCACAACTTCTTTACAATGTAACAATTCAATCAATCAAAATTGATATATTTTTTCTGATATGCAATATCCTTTTGGCCATAGAGGGCATTATTTCTTTATACAAAAACATAATAATGGTTTAGTATTAAATTGGGTTGAATCGGTGATGATAATTCGTTCTAAGGGCTGACGATAGAAGGATGGTAGTGAGCAGAGAAAGAAAATTAAGAGAATGTCAAGGATCAGTAAAATAGTGTTATTGAATCAAACATAAGGTGAAAATAAAATACGAATTTGATGAGTTTCGCCAAATTAATAATGTTATATATTCCTGCCGTGGTTTGGCCATTGATTATCAGTTTGGTCAGGATCTATGATATTTTCCCTTTTTGAGTTATTTAAGAGGTTATAAAACTGCCGTTTAGAAGTTTAAATTAAATAAAAACTGTCCTTATGTGTGTTGTTGATGAAGAAAAATTAAAAATAAAATCCTAGCCATTCAATTTATTTAAGGCCACGTGTCAATAGATTCCATAAAGCTTACGTATAAGTCTGTTGAGGAGAGGATCTTAGAGCATATTTCTTTCGATTTCTTCAAGTAGAGCTTGTAAAAAAAAAAAAAAAAAAAAGCTTTTATACAAAAGTTGATGGTTGTTTATTTGAATAAATGTACAAGTACTTATCAATGTAAAATTACCAAAATTGTTTTTTTTTTGAAATTAAGGATAAGATAAATTTTTAAAAATATGGTAAGAGTATATTTGATATTTTATAACTTTTAAAAAGCTCAAAAAGAGCTTTTTTCAAAAGTCTAAATTTTGAGCTTCTTCTAAAAGATATAAAACAACTTTTTTAATCATCAACAAGCTCTTCTTATGTCACAATCAAACAACCTAAAAAAATTTTAGAAGAGTTCTTGACATTAATAAAATTCTTTTGACCAGTAGAGAAGTCGAAACAAACGCACTATTAGTTCATTTTGAATATCCTCTTGCAAACGTTTTTATAATGGTAAAAGAATATATATCAAAAAAAATTCCTTATGTCGTCTAATTTTATTTAAATGAAGTTAATTTTAATAAAGCTCTTGTTGATAACTTTACTTTCAAACAAGTGGATTTTGTCAAACTGCCACGAGTTGTCAATTTAACTTTTGGAATAACAATTACACAATAACAATGCCTTGTTTAGAATGGATAACAGTTGATTAGTCAAGTCTTGAACCTCTCGCCAAGACCTCATTGTTATTCTATGATCGTTAAATTCAAGCATGGACCATATTTGATCGATAAAATCATCATCATCTTAATTCAAACAGAATAATTCCATAACAAAAATTATGGTGGGCTTATATGAACCTAGAGGTGACAATTTATATTTAAGTTTCGTATTCGTGTCATATCTTATCAAAATATAAACTAATGAAACTTTGGCTAAATAAGTATTCAACCCATTTGATTGTTTATGTCAAGACTTGAAACATAGATACAACACGGTTATTAAATATATACGGTTTAATAAACATGTAGTTAACTTTCATGATTTAGTTAATTATTTAATCAATATATGCATAATTAACCACATTCTTTATAGTTACATTAATTAAAATACTCTAATAATATAAACAAGTATTAGTATAGAAAAATAACTTTAATAATTTTAATTTTCTATTATAGGGTTAATTTACTTTATAATATCAAAATTTTAAATTTGTAATATTTATAGTATACATGAGTAACAATTCACGTTATGAAATGAGTTTGTCGGATATGTGTTGACATGACATGCTTAATTATACGTGTCTTAAAACACATTGGTACCTTAAATACCTTTGACACTAACCCGACACGATTAATCGTGTCAAATATCCTAAACATAACATGATACTATCAATAATTGTGTTAACTCTAGCCCGCTAATTCTGTGTCATGTCAATTGTAAAAAAAAAAAAAAATGTCTTCCTAATATGAAACCTAAAATTACTTTTTACATGACCCCATTTTTGTTTTTTCACAAAATTAAAATAGTTGTGTAACCATCCTTGTATGGCTCATACAATTAAAATAGTTGTGTAACCATCCTTATTGGCTCATAAAAATTGAAACTTATTCTTCCTATACATAGAAATACAAATAAAATAAAATCATTGGAATTTGGTGAGAAAATGAATTGCATAGATATTTTTATCAGTAAATTACGCATAGATTCTTAACAATTTTTTTAAAGATAAAAATAAAATCAGTGGATATTGCCATCTAATCAAAATATCAGTCTACAAATTAATTATATTGGTTATATTTTATTTTTAGAAATAAAAAAAGTCTAAAAATATAAACTCTTAAATCTTTAAGGACAAGTATACTTAGAGAGGGATATTAAAAATAGCAGTGTTACGTTTATAAACTTACTCATACAAATTTATATGACATTATTGAGCGATTGTCTTATCATCCACATTAATTAATGTAATTAAAATTTGAAATTCACTCCTATATTTAAATCATTAAAAATACTTTTAGGGATTTATATAGCTACCTAAAAATCAATGTGCATGCGATGTTGTTTAGCAACGGGTTTGGGTACCAAGAAATTTAAGAAAAGAGTAAACATTGAAGATTCGAGAGTTTCCAATCAACCGCTTTCTTCATAAATTATTATGCACAGATTTGCTCCTATTGGAAAATAAGAATATTCATTTTATTAAATTTTCTAATTCCGACATTCTTTTTCCCTACAATTATGGAAAAGACAAGAAAAAAAAATTAAACACTGAAAATTTAATTAACAAAGGTGGTAGGTGGGCCACCCCTTTTCCATGGAAAATTCATATGATAAAGCCAAGCTCGTAGCTAGAATAAGCAGGACATAAATGATTTTAAGTCAAGTCTTCAAGCGGTAATTAAGTAGTTGCAGAAAAATTATTTCTACATAGACTTTTCTAAACAATGATGGAAGACTTTTCAAGCTTGGAGGATTGTAATACAATTATATATGTTAAGGGTTCTCATTAAAAGATTGCATTAAACAACTTAATGCACAGATATATAAACAATGGGGTTTTCAATCTTGAAGAGAGCATTCTCACTTGTTTCCCTGATGATCTTGTTTGTTACGCTACATTATTCTCTTGCTTTTCCGGATTCTGCTGAAGAAGCTCATGCTCTTCTCAAATGGAAAGCAGCGCTTCAAAATCACAACCATTCTCTCCTGCCATCATGGACTCTTTATCCTGGTAATGCAACCAAATCCAAAATAAGCTCTTGTAAGTGGTCTGGTGTTTCTTGCAAGCATTAATATCAACCTGACCAATACAGGTTTAAAGAGTAATTATATTTCCACCCCCAACGTTTAGACGAAGTAACGCTCTCTCCCCAATTTTCGGCGAAGTAACAAACTGACCCCTAATTTTCAAATATCGTTAATTCATCCGTTAAATATATTGCAGGAAGACAATTGTGCCCTTATTTATATTATAAAATTTATTTATTTATTTCTCTTTATAATAGAGAAAAATTTTAAAACATTAATTTTTATTTACAAACTATTTTTTTAAAATGGTTTATTTACAACCCATTTTCTTTTTAATTTTTATTTTTAAAAATATAAATCTTAAAAAAATAAAAGTTAGAAAGAAAACCAGTTAGACTACCATTTTTATTTATCTACAAACTATTTTCTTTTTAATTTTTATTTTTAAAAAATCCTTTTTATAAACCATTTATACAAACCCTTTTCTATAAAATTTTAAAAAATATAAATTTTTCAAGTCCTGTTGGTCTTTTTAAAATTTATCTCCTCTATAAAGAGAAATAAATAAAAAATCTTATAATATAAATAAGGGCAAAATTATCTTCTCGTAATATGTTTAATGGATGGATTAACGGTATTCATAAATTAGGGACCTGTATGTTACTTCGCTGAAGGTTGGGAGGAGAGTGTTACTTCGTCCAAACGTTGAGGGTGGCAATTTAATTACTTCAGGTTTAAAAGGTACACTTCAAGAAATATCACTCTTATTGTTTACCCATCTTTTATACCTTGATCTTAGCATGAATGAACTGTTTGTTGCCATTCCCCCTGCAATTGGTAATTTCTCCAGACTCAAATACCTTAATTTGTCAACTAATCACTTTTCTAGGAATATAACTCTAGAAGAAATAGGTTAGTTAAGTTCTTTGCGGGATCTTGCTTTGGACGGTAATAATTTGGGAGATCCTACTCCTGCTTCTTTGGGAAATTTGAGCAACTTGATTGGGTTGTATCTTTATAACAAATTCGCTTTCTGGTTCTGTTCCGTTGAACATGGGAAACCTCTCTAATCTCGTTGAACTTTACATGGGTACGAACCATGTAACTGGTTCAATCCCTTTGAGTCTCGGAAACCTAAGAAAACTAACCAAGTTGCACATGGCCAATAATCAACTTTCTCTGTCAATTCCTCAAGAGCTAACAAGTTTGGAATCCCTCATCAGTCTATGGCTTCATGAAAACAATCTGTTTGGTCCAATGCCAACATTCCTAGGTGATTTGAGAAACCTCACTCATCTTCATTTAGATGATAATCAGCTTTTTGGTTCCATTCCTAAAGAGATAGGAAACTTGAAATCACTTTTTGACTTAGGTTTAAGTCAGAATCAATTAACTGGTGTTGTTCGTCCTTCTATTACCAATCTAAGCAATATAGAATTTTTGCACCTCTTTGATAAGGAACTTTCTAGTTCCTTTCCACAAGAAATTGCAGATTTCATAAAGTTAAATAGATTTTCAATTAGTAGTAATAATTTCATAGGTCATTTGCCCCGTAATGTTTGTCAAAGTGGATCACTTGAGTTCTTTATTGTAAATAACAACCATTTTGTTGCTCCAATCCCCAAAAGCTTGAGAGATTGTACAAGCTTAGTAAGAGTTCGACTTGACAAAAAACTAACTCAGTCGCGACATTTATGAAGATTTTGGCATCTATCTAAACTTGAAGTTCTTAGATCTCAGCCACAATAAAATTAATGGTGAAATCTCATCCAATTGGGGACAATGCCCATAATTAGGTACCCTAAAACTTGTAGGGAATAATATTATGGAGGCATCCCACCACAATTAGGAAACGTAACTAAACTACAAGACCTTAATCTTTCTTTAAATCATCTAGTCGGTGAGATCCCTAAAGAACATGGAAAGTTGATCTTTCTTAATAGTTTGATTTTGAATGGTAATCAATCTTTCTGGTGGAGTACCTCTAGAACTTAGATCGCTCACTGATCTTGAAAAACTTGACTTGTCACAAATAAATTGACTAAGAAAATGCCTATAAATCTAGGAGTTTCGTTGAAATTGCATTATTTGAATTTGAGTAATAATCAGTTTGACAAAAAAATTCCAAATCAATTAGGGAAGTTAATTCATTTGATGGAGCTAGATTTAGGTCATAACTTACTCAAAGAAGAGATACTGTCTCAAATTTACAGTTTGGAGAGTTTAGGAATCTAAACATTTCTCACATTAACCTCTCAGGTTCAATTCCAAGCTGTTTTAAAGATATGCATGGCTTGTCTTGCATTGACATATCAATTACTAAATTGCAGGGTCCAATTCCAACTAGCAAAGCATTTTGAGATGCTCCCATTGAAGCCTAACAAGGGAACAAGGGATTGCGTGATGATCTTTATGGACTACAACGTTGTAACATGTCACACAAGCATGCTTTAGGAAAGGGCTTGACTATAATGTTTGCAGTTATGTTTCCTCCTTTGGAAACATGTGTTCTTGTAATTGGGTTAATTGGACAAATTTTTAGTTTTTGAAGAAGGACAAGAATCCCACAAAAACAACAAAGCAATGTGATCGATGAAGAATTGCTTTATATATCAAATTTTGAAAGAAAATTCACATATAAGGAGATCATCAAATCAACAAATGATTTTGACGCAAAGTATTGCATTGGGAGTGGTAGTTATGGAAGTGTTTACAAAGTAGATCTCCCATATATTGTTGCAATTAAGAAGATTCATCCATCTATTAATAGTGAGAGGACAAATCATAACGAGTTTTTAATAGAAATAAAGGCATTGACAGAAATACAAGATCGGAATATTGTGAAATTGTATGGTTTTTGTTCATATTTTCAACACTCATTTTTAATATATGAATACGTTGAAAGGGGTAGCTTAGCAAAGATCTTAAAAGAAAAGGCAACAATAGAGGTAGATTGGAGAAAGAGAGTAAATGTTATTAAAGGTGTTGCTTATGCTTTTTCTTACATGCACCATGATTACTTGTCGTCAATTGTTCATTGAGTCATATCAAGCAAGAATGTATTGTTGGATCTTGAATATGAAGCTCGTGTTTCAGACTTTGGAACTGCCAAGTTTCTTCAACCAAACTCATCGAATTGGAGCGAAGTTGCAGGTATGGACATGTTGCACTAGGTATAATTCATTCAAAAATTGACCTTCATTAGTTGAATAAAGCATTGATGATATATGATCATATATATGCATCTTTCATTTTGTAGAATTTGCTTGCATAATGAAGGTAACTAAAAAATGTGACGTGTATAGCTTTGGAGTGTTAGCATTAGAAGTGATCAAAGGAAGCATCCGAAAGAATTTCTTTCCTTGCTTTCATCTTTATCGACTAAGGTGAACATAGGACTTAATGAAATGTTGGACCCACGACTTGCACCTCCATCACTTGATGTTTGGAGCAAACTAATATTGATCATGGAGGTTGCCCTTTGATGCCTAGATGCGAATACAAAACATAGATCAACTATGCAGAATCTATGCCAACGTTTGTTCAACTAACAGATCTTGAATTTGCTTGATTCACAAACCAAATTATAAATTCTAGCTCATTAGTAGTATGCATTAGATTGCTTATGGAGGTTTTTAGGCCCAATGATGATAACCAAAGACATCAATTCAGAGGATTTTTCTAAGCCATAGAAACATCGAGGATTAACACCACTAATGGGGTAGAGAGCCAAATAGGCTTAGGATCAGTGTGGCACCACTAAGGGGGTGATTAAGACCATAGGAATTATGTATAACTGACACATACGTGGATCGACCTTTGCGGTAAGGTCGTTGTGGGGTTTGGAAGGGGGCAAGAAAGCCTTTCCCGAGGGCTCAGGGGCCCTCCCTTGTGCCCTAGTCCAAACAGTGAAAGTCGATGTGAAAACCTAGAAATAGGGTTGGCGCCTGTAGGCTAAGGAAGGCATCTTTACCAATATAGGGGCATGCCTCTAGTTAGAGGCAGATCGTGCACGCCTCCAGTTATTACAGGTAGTTGATGACGCCTATAACCTTATAAGCACGCGTCTCTAGTTATTATAGGTGGGGGATGACACCTATAACCTTATAGGCGTGCTCTTCCAGAGCTTGATAAAGGATCTAGAGACCCTAGTAGCGCATCTAGTAGAGATGCATGCTAGTAGTAACAGTCCCACTTTAAGAGAAGAGCTTATTTGTGGGGAATTAGGAGCCTATATAAGGGCATCAGGCTCCCAATTCGAGGCATTAAGCAATTTCGGTGGGAAAATACCTAGAAATTCAATATTTCGATGTTTTTTATAGTCAAGATTCTTCCTCTGATAGTGATCAGAGTTAGGTAAGGTTCTAAGGGCCTTTTCTAGTATTTAAATTTTTGTTTTTTTTTAGTTAATTGCCATGATTAGTCTAGATATAATTAGGAGAAAATTATGCTATGTTTAGTTTAGGAATAATTTAGTTCATTTTGCCATATTTAGGACTATTAGTAGTTAATTAGTAGATAATTGCTATGCTTGGTTTAGGATTAGTAGTAGTTAATTAGTAGATAATTACCATGCTTAATTTAGGACTAGTAGTAGGTAATAGTAGCTTAATTATGCTTTATTAGTAGTTAATTATGTGGTAGTTAGCCATCGATCATGCATGTTAGCTAATGACTAATGCCATGATTAGTACAAAAATGCCATGATAAATTCCATGTTTAATTTAGTGAAATTTTAGTTTATTTCTTATAATTGCCATTGCTAATGCATATATTTGATGATAAAGGGTTAGCTTAGAACTCTCTTAGCTTAAGGTAAAATTTCGTGCAATATTAATTGAATTGTTGTGGTCTTCAACCCCTTCCCCCATGTTTAATGACTACGTAATCTATTTCTCTCCCCTTTCTATGCATGTATATATATTGCTCACCTAACATGTAATAATAAGATTAATGTGGCTGTGTATGCATAATGAACTTAGGATCAAGATAGGATAGCATTAATAGATCGAGAAAAAAGTGAACAAAAAGTGGGGTAATGGTTAGAAAAGATGGAAATAGATTCAGATAAAACAGTTGAAAATTGTTTTCATTTTCAGAAGATTCCATGTTGTTGAAGGCTTGTACCGAAGGCATTCTTTTTTTTTTTTTTCCTTAATGGATGTAAAACATTTAATCAAATGGAGGTTACACATTCTACAAGGAGTTTGTTTGAGAATGAAAAGGGAAGAAAAAAACAACAAAAACTGGTAACCAAACAAGGCACAAGTTTCCCTCTAAGATCTCTTAAACTTGCTTCAGGGATAACACCCTTAAAGCTCCAAGAGAAGAATTGAAATAGTAACCTTCACTTTTTACGATTTCAATTGATAGAGATGGGACAATTCTTCGAAGGTGAATTCACCAAGTTTTTTTTTTTTTTCACAAAACAAAACAAGCATAAAGGATTTCCAAGCCATTGAAGTGAGTTGCATAGGAGCTAAGTTTGGATAGCAAAGCATGTACCTAAACTAAGGGTGCAATAGAAGTCTAATGCCTGCATTGAACATTTGAAAATAAATAGCAACTGCACTACACGATGGATCGTTGTGCCTTTCATCCTCAGTAAGACCTTTAATCTTCACACTCAAGGGTATATTATACTAATATCTTATGTTTTTAATACTCAATTGGAAGAACTTGCTGGGAAGGAAAGTAACCTCAAGAGGATCCTTAGGGACAACAGGTTCTGCAGGAGTAGAAGATTCAATCTGAATTAGATTGCCCGGGGTATTGGTAAATATAGAGTTTAGTTTTGCAGTACTCCTAGTTACTCTCCTAGAGGACTTGGTAGAGACATCAGAGAATTCTTTCTTTGGGAACATAGGATTCTGATGGTTTATCAGTCATCAAAAACAACAAAAGAATTAAAAATTAGATAAGGAGAATTACCAGGAAATCGAAAGAGAAAGCTGTTGTTTGAAGAAGGAACAATTTTGGCAATGAAAATATTTAAAGCCTTGAGGTCATGAAAGTGTGGCACAATCAACCTAGGAAATGCGCAAATAAATAGTTAGGGCATCATCATTCAAAACTCAAAATTTCAAATTTGAAAAAGAAAATAAGAATCCAAAAGGGATTAGAATTCAGAAAAGGGGAGAATCGACAAAAAGATAAAGTTCTAACAAAAAGTCTTTTGGATTTTTCAAACTTAAGAGGCCTCTGATGGTGATAACAAGATCCTCAGAAACTAGGATCCTTACAAAAGACTCATAAGCCCACGAGGCCAATGCCTAAGCAAGAAGCTTGGTCTACTTGACTCAAAAAGAGTCCTAAAAATACCAAGTCAATACTCCATAGCACAAGAAACATGCATATTGCCACCTAATGGCTACAAAAAAGGATGCAATATCAAAATCCCTAAAAATAGGAGACATAGATCATGGAGCATCACCTTTATGATCTTCACCAAGCTACACATACTAACTCATCTGCCCACATCAGATAGTGAACCTTAACTTATTGCCAGTTACCCATGTCATGGAAATCAATTAACAGTTGAAATCCACTTCCACCACTAATTCGGTTTCAGGCCATCATCCTCTCTACAAAACCTAAAACGGAAGAATTTAAGTATAAGCTCGCTAACACTACTGAATTAACTACTTTTGTGCTCTAAAACACTTCAAACACCATCGACTTAAGCATCAAAGTGGTCACGTTAACCACCCCCGCCAAAGTGCTTACTGATAATAGTTTCTTTGTTTTGTAGTTTATTGTTTTCAACCATTTGATTGCTTGAGAGAAAGGTGTAAACCAACTTGATAATCTTATTTGGACAAAAATTTAGGCCATACAAATTTCTGCACAAACAACTTATATCATTTCTGTCGCTATTTATTTAAAACACTATTATAAGTATTGGAATTTTGTTTATGATTTTGAGGCCTAGAGATGATAGCCAAAGGCGTCAATCAGAAGTCTTTTCTTATCTGTAGGGACACTAAAGCTCAAACATTGAAAATGGGATAGAAAGCCAAGTAAGCTTAAAACTAGCGCGATATGGGTAGTTAGTGATTAAGAGCTTAGGATTATGAGTCATGTCATTGCCCTACATTTGTCGACCCAACAAATATATGAATCAACCTTCGTGGTAAGGTTCCATAGGGTTTGGAAGGGGGGCGGAAGCCCCCTCCCAAGGGCTTGGGGGCAGCGCCTTTAGACCCAAGTTCGAGCAAAGGTAGCTTACCAACACCTTTAATCTTAAAGGCAGCTCATCGACGCCTTAGAAGGATCTAAAAACCCTACAAGGTAAGGCATGTGCCTTTGTTAAAAGGTGTGCATCTATAGTATTATAGGCGTGCACCTCATGCTCCCGTCCCACATCGGGAAAGGAGCCCATTTTCTACCCCTCTAGAGCCTATATAAGGCAATCGGATTTCAGCCCTAGGCAAGCGATTTTGGGTACAAAAATACTAAAATCAATATTTTAGAGAGATTTTGAATATTTTCAAAATTTCTCTTTCAGTATAAATATTTTTGGTGTCATGTTGGTATTCCAGGTGTTCCTTGGATTATTCTAGAATGCCCGTGCTAGTCAAGATTCGACTTCTGATTAAATTCAGAATTTGGTAAGTTTTCTGAGGGCTTCCTCTTTAGTTTAAAATTTGCCATGTTTATTCTAGGTATAATTAGTAGTTAAACCATGTTTTGTTTAGGAGTAGTTTAATTAATAGTTTAATTATGCCATGCTTAGTTTAGGAGTAGTTTAATTAGTAGTTTAATTATGCCATGCTTAGTTTAAGAGTTTAGTTAATAGTTATTACCATGTTTAGTAGTTAATTATGTAGTTTAGTAGTTAATTAGTTGTTAATTACATGATTATTAGTTAATTAGTAGATAATTATAGATTTAATTAATTATTAATTATGCATGGCTAGTGGTAGTATGATGTTTAGCAATTATTTATGCATGTTTAGTGTAGTTAGTTAAAGACCAATAATGTTATGATTAGCATAGAAATGCTCTATTTAAATTAATGTTTTTTCTTTTTTGTCATTGCTGATGCTTCTATTTGACAGTGAAGGGCCAATTCAGACTTGTTTAGTTTATATTAATGTTTAATTTATTGCAATATTATTTGAATGGTTGTAATCCTCTATCCATTCACCCATATTTGATAAAAATGTAATCTATTCTCCTCCCTCTTTCTATGTATGTATATAAACTGTTAACACCTCACATATAATAAAAAGATAAAAGTAGTTGTGTGTATAAATAAACCTAGGATCAAGATAGGAGAACCTTTATGACTTAAAACGTAAAACCCAATAAACCCTAGTAGAGGCCGGATTAACGTTTGGGCAAGTGAAACCCGTTCATAGCTTCCCAAACCCGTCTCTGAAGGGATGGTGAGTAGTTAGGTCGAGAGAAGCAAGGGATCGACTGTAATCATCCAATTTTTTTCCGTGGTTAATTACTCAGGCAGCAACTCCATCTTTTCCTTAGGTCTTGTCTAAGTGACTTAACTCATACAACTCTCTAAGTCTTCAAAAAGAGCTTAGAAAAACAATATCAAGGTTACAAGTGCTTAGAGTGGCATGGAAGCCCTGCTCACAACTACTTAATTAAACAAATAAATAATTTTAATTAAATAAAGAATTTATTTATATAAATGTTTTTATAACAATATATCATGACATAACCATAAAAGGTGGAGTAGCAAATTGCCTTTGTTTTGCTTTATCCCTCTCTCACTAACTTTGTACAAAAAGTAATTTCCAAAAATCATTACAATTATTAATAGTTCATATATAACATTTCCATCTATCATAATTACATTTCCTTCCCATTTTCTAATATTAATTGTTTAACTTTAAGAAAACAAATATTTTTTATTCTCATATGCACCTTAACGACTTACTACTTTTTTAATTCTTAAAATTTTTTACTCTTGTAATATTTGAAAAAAGTTTGGAAACCATAACCATTTTTCTTTCTTAGATATATAAATATATAATTAATAATATAAATAAAACATATTAATATAATTTGAGCATATTTATTTATTTATTTATTAAGTGTTTGGATGAATCAACTAAGATAGAGATAGCATAAGAGTGTGAGAGAAAGGATATGGAAAGTTGTCGTTATCGTGAATTTTATATTTAGTTATGGTATTTATACTAAATAATAAATTTCACTTGATCCTTGCTCAATGCATTCATAATGCACAATATCTTTGTTCTAAAGCCTCCATTTTAATTGTTTTAGACTTGCAATTTCTACAGAAACAAACAACATATAACCTTCCCCAAAAAAAAGTGCTCAACTTTTTTTAAAGGTTATCAATAATATTTTGAGCTATTATAGATCCATGCATCTCCCTTAAACAATGAGTTTATTAAAGCATGAGCTTTGAATCCTTAGTCATTGATATCAATAAATAACTTTGTATTTATTCATATACATGTTTATAAAATTACAGAAATTCTCATCACTTTAAGGAATATCTCTAACACAAACCCTTTCAAAAAAGGCCTGGAGCTCATCCAGTTTGTGACCCCATTCAACCTAAGGGTGGGTAAACATCGAGTAGGGTTGGGTTTGTGATAGGTGTCTATTTATGTATTACTTTTATATCAATTCGTCCATGTTTCTTTGCTATATTCCGTGGTATTTTTATGTTTTTGTGTGTTTTGATGTTTGTAGGAGTTTTGGAGCAACTTGCACAAAAATGGAGTAAAACCCTTCATTTTCACCTCTGCTAGTCAGTGATCTTCTCGGATTTAATTGTATTGATATACAATGAACCCGACGACATGTTATATACCGTTGGAAAGCTCTCGAAGTCTATTTTCTGGAGAAATTTACGGTTTATAAATCCATTCAGTGTACCAAAAGTTGTAATCAAAACAGTGTGAGAAGTATAGAAATGTAATTCCACAATCACTGTAGCATGTATAATACGGGACACTGTAGCAGTTACTGTAGCAGAGTATTTAAACACATTTTAGGGTTTTATTTTGATAACTTGAAGAGGGGAGAACGTGGTGGAGGCTGCAGCTCTGGAATTCTTTCATCTCTTGGAGTTCTTGAAGGAGAAAGGAAGCTTGGAAAGAGGAAGAACTACAATCCAAAGAGAATTACATCAAATTTGCTAAGTTTTTCCCTTCCCTTTCATTTTCTGGAAT
Organism: Boswellia sacra; assembly: GCA_013180625.2. Classification (NCBI taxonomy): domain Eukaryota; kingdom Viridiplantae; phylum Streptophyta; class Magnoliopsida; order Sapindales; family Burseraceae; genus Boswellia; species Boswellia sacra. The sequence continues at coordinate 18,711 of SNVD02009305.1, read as the reverse complement.
GTCTCCATGTTGTATTGTATTTACCACGTTCTTAAACATGTGTAACTGAATCTGAATTGGTTGAGGGTGATTTCAAAGCCCCTGATATGGTTTTTGTAAGTTGATTGTGCAAGAAGTTGTTATCCAATTCTCTAATTGAATTTGCTTGTATTTTCCCATATCTAATGCTTATGATTGCTTGCTGGATTGTATTTCGAATGGCTAATTGAATATAATCTGGTTGTTGTCTATTGCTAGACTAGAAATCTTGATCCGTACTTGTCTTGAATTTCTAATCCTTAATAGCAAAATTGTGATCAGAGATTGCAATTGGAGAATACAACCTAAGTTAAATAATCCGAGCTTGTGTGTTATTGCTTAGATCAACCTATCTTTCTTATCGTAATGCATCCATTGAATTAAATTTAGAGAGCTTGTTCTAGGTTGTTTAATGGATAGAGATTAAATAAAGAGCCTGTTTTATTTAACACCAAAGTAAGGAAAGATTGGGATAATAGAGCTTGTTGTTATCTACGGTTGATAATTTCAATGGTGTAATTGGATGACAATTCTATGATTAATTCGCAAATCCATATCTTGTGGTGGAGAAGGATCCCTTAACCAGGTTTTCTCATTGATTTTTCACTCAAATTAACTTTCTGTTTTGTTATTCTTCATTTGCATTCTTAGTTCATTTAGTTAATCATTCAACAAAACCCTCCTTATTTAGTTTATTGTTGCTGGAAAATAACAAATTCAATTAGAATCAATCCTCGTGGGAACGATATCTTACTCATCACTTTATTACTTGTGCGACTAGTATACTTGCTAGTTTCGAACGCATCAAGTTTTTGGCGCTGTTGCCGGGGATTGATTTTCTAATCGATTTGTTATTTTGTTTTCATTGTTGATTCATATTTTCGTTTGTTTTTCTTTTTTGATTGTTTGTGTTTAGACGACATGGCAGTAAACTTCCATCAATTCAGTAGCCGATTTGAGCCACAATTACATTGGAGTGTAAATGAGGTAAGCACTCAGTACATTGAACAACAACTTTCTGAGCCAACTTCTCTTGTGGAAAACATGGCTGTAGGAGATATGCAGAAATCTTATGCATGTGGGATATATTATACCATGGAGCATCCAATCGACATGTATCTAACTTTACAAGAAGAATATATGGAACGAGCCAATGCCATGGGTGGATTTCCATGACAACCAAGGCAATGGTATGATTGATAGGTGTCTAATTATATATCATTTTCCTATCAATTCGTCCATGTTTCTTTGCTATATTCCTTGGTATTTTTATGTTTTTGATGTTTGTAGGAGTTTTGGAGCAACTTGCACAAAAATGGAGTAAAACCCTTCATTTTCACCTCTGCTAGTCAACCATCTTCTCGGATTTAATTGTATTGATATACAATGAACCCAATGACATATTATATACCGTTGGAAAGCTTTCGAAGTCTATTTTCTGGAGAAATTTACGGTTTATAAATCCATTCAGTGTACCAAAAGTTATAATCAAAACAGTGTGAGAAGTATAGAAATGTACTTCCACAAATCACTGTAGCATGTATAATACGGGACACTGTAGCAGGTTACTGTAGCAGAGTATTTAAACACAATTTAGGGTTTTATTTTGATAACTTGAAGAGGGGAGAACGTGGAGGAGGCTGCATCTTTGGATTTCTCTCATCTCTTGGAGTTCTTGAAGGAGATTGAAGGCTTGGAAAGAGGAAGAACTACAAATCCTAAGAGATTTCATCAAATTTGCTAAGTTTTCGCTTTCCCTTTCATTTTCTGGAATGTCTCCATATTGTATTGTATTTGTATTCTATCTGAATATGTGTAACTAAATCTGAATTAGTTGAGGGTGATTTCAAAGCCCTTGATATGGATTTTGTGAGTTGATTGTGTAAGAAATTGTTATCCAATTCTCTAATTGAAGTTGCTTGTATTTTCCCATATCTAATGCTTACGATTGCTTGCTGATTGTATTTGGAATGGCCAACTGAATATAATCTGGTTGTTGTCTATTGCTAGAGTAGAAATCTTGATCCGTAATTGTCTTGAATTTCTAATCCTTATTAGCAAAATTGTGATCAGAGATTGCAATTGGAGAATACAACCTAAGTTAAATAATCCGAGCTTGTGTGTTTATTGCTTAGATCAACCTATCTTTCTTATCGTAATGCATCCATTGAATTAAATTTAGAGAGCTTGTTCTAGGTTGTTTAATGGATAGAGCTTAATAAAGAGCCTGTTTTATTTAACAACAAAGTAAGGAAAGATTGGGATAACAGAGCTTGTTGTTATCTACGGTTGATAATTTCAATGGTGTAATTGGATGACAATTCTACAATTAATTCGCAATTCCATATCTTGTGGTAGAGAAGGATCCCTTAACCAGGTTTCTCTCATTGATTTTTCAATCTGTTTAAATTTGCATTGTATTATTCTTTACTTGCATTAATATTTCATCTAGTTAATCAATCAACAACACCCCCCTCATTTAGTTTATTGTTGCTTTCGAATAACAAATTCAATTAGAATCAATCCTCGTGGGAACGATATCTTACTCATCACTTTATTACTTGTGCGACTAGTTTACTTGCTAGTTTCGAACGCATCAAGTTTTTGGCGCCGTTGCCGGGGATTGATTTTCTCATCGATTTGTTATTTTGTTTTCATTGTTGATTCATATTTTCTTTGTTTTTCTTTTCTGATTGTTTGTGTTTAGACAACATGGCAGTAAACTTCTATCAATTCAGTAGCGGATTTGAGCCACAAGTACCATGGAGAGTAAATGAGGTAGCACTCCGAACATTGAACAACAACTTTCTGAGCTAACCTCTCTTGTGGAAAACATGGCTGTAGGAGATATGCAGGAATCTTATGCATGTGAGGTATTTCTACCATGACCATCCCAATCGCATGTATCTACTTTGCAAGGTATATATGGAACAAGCAAATGCCATGGATGGATTTCCAGGACAAACAAGGCAATGGTATGATCCCTTCTCTAACACTTGTAATGCTGGATGGGAAGATCACCCTAATTTCAGTTACTGGAATCATCAACCAATCGCCCCAAATGCCATACCAAATCGGCCACAAGGTTTTAATCAACTTAGAGTGCAGCAACCATTCCAAATGAAACCACCACCAATGCCATAACCAGCACCACAACCAGCTTCAGAAAACTCAGGTATGTCACTCCAGGATATTGTTAATGCACTTGCCACTAACACAATGCAATTCTAGCAGGAAACTGGGGCAAGTATCCAAAACCTAGCAAATCAAATGGAACAATTGGCCACTAGCATTAGCAAATTCGAGGGCCAAGGCTCAGAAGAATTATCTTGTCAAACGGTGATCAATCCAAGTGAGAATTCTTATGCGATAACTTTGCAAAATGAAGAGCAATTAGATGTCCTGCCAAAGAAATCACAAACTGATGAAGGAGATAACACCACTTCTACCATGAACAAAACACTGACTTCTCAGGTAAACCCTATAACTCCCATTCCTTCATATGTTTCTCCTCCACTTTTTCCTAGTAGATTTGCAAAATCGAAGGAGGAACAAGAACAAGAAATCCTGGAAACTTCTCATAAAATCGAGGTAAATATACCACTTCTAGATGCTATCGAGCAAGTACCTCATTATACAAAATGTCTCAAGGAGTTATGCACCCGCAAAAGAAAGTTAAAAAGAAATGACAAAGTAAGTGTGGGGGAAGATGTTTCAACTGTATTGCAAAGGAAAATTCCTCCAAAGTGCAAAGATCCAGGTATGTTCACCATGCCATGCACCATTGGTAAAATCAAGTTTGAAAGAGTTATGTTAGATTTAGAAGCATCTATTAACATCATGCCATATTCTATTTACGCTTCTTTAAATCTTGGACCTTTTGCAAAAATTGGTATTACCATTCAAATTGCTGATCGTTTTAATGTATATACCAAAAGAGTTATGGAAGATGTGCTTGTGCAGGTGAATCAATTGGTTTTCCCAGCAGACTCTTATGTTCTTGAAATAGAGGATGAAAAATCTCCTAATCCAACACCGATTCTTATAGGGAGACCATTCTCAAAAACTGCTGGAACCAAGATTGATGTTCATGATGACACTCTCACCATAGTGTTTGATGGCAAGGTGATCTGTTTCAATATTTTTGAGGCAATGAGGTACCCTAGTGACTTATATTCTGTTTTTGTAGTTGACGTTACTGATTCTCTGCCACAACAATGTTTTAAGTTAACTTGCAAGAGTGGATTGGATGTAGCTATTAGTGAGCACATAGGGACAGAAAATTCTAAGGAATCAAGAATTTTGATATAAGTGTCTAAAGAAGTGAAGGAAGCTCTGGCAAGCTTAGATGAGACTATAGCCATAACCATAAGCAGGTATGATGTTTCGTATATTGAATTTTCTTTATCTAATGAGAAACTTCTTCATTCTGTGATGAAGGCCAATACCGTGGAGCTTAAGTCACTTCCAGATCATTTGAATCATGGATTCTTGGGTGAGAACGGTACTTTGTCAATTATAATAGAAATAGGCCTTGCACCAATACAAGAAGTGAAACTCGTCCAAATACTTAGAGATCACAAAACGACTATTGGGTGGACAAGTGCTCACATCCAAGGCCCAGCCACATGCGTGCACCATTTCTTGTGGAAAGAAGGATCCAAGCCCACTAGTGAAGCACATCGAAGATTGGATCCTCCAATGATGGAACCAACGTCGGGCTGAGGACGTTAAACCAAGCGCTTATTGGGAGGCAACCCACTATTTTTTGAAAAAAAAAAGAAAAGAAAAATAAAATAAGGAATAATGATCAATTTTTGTGTCTCGAGGAGATTCCTTTCGTAGACCATCAAATTGACCAGGTTTTATCTCTCTTTGCCATCTGTCTTATTTGTTTTTATATTTTTTTTACTTTTTTACTTTTGTTTGATATCGTGTTGTTATCTCTTTTATGTGTCTTTAGTTTCGTTTCTGCTCTTTTCTTTTCCTTCCTTTTGTTTAATTTGATTATTCCGTACTTCGAATTCATTTGTGCAACAGCTTGAGGAAACATCCAAAAGAGAGCTGAAGCCATTGCTCGAAGGTTTGAAACGTGCATATCTTGGGGAAAAACAGACTCAATCGTATTATCGGTAATATCTCTACTTTTCTCCTCTTCAATGGATGCCGATATCTTTCTGTCGAACCTTCGTAAATATTTCCCTTCACTTCCTCAAGATGCTGTGTTTAAAATTTATAAAGTACGGATGACTAGACTTTGGGCGTTGATGCTCCTAAATGTGCCTGCTGATATCCGATGGCTTATCGAAGCCAAGGTGAGATTGTCCGGTGAGCCGGACATTAATTTCGCAAAATACATGCCTGGTCTAGGAAAGAGCTACTACGCCAAGAGGCGAAGAGCGAAAAGGTTACAAGTATGTTATAAATGTGCTAGATGGAATTGTAACCAGACTTGTCGTTCATTAGGTTTTGCGTCCAGGAATAGAGAAGATAAACTTTCATTTATTAAGAATGGTTTGAGTAATGAGTCGCTGGATAATGTTTTGATAACTCTTGAGTCACATTCTTGTGGACTTGTTCAGCGTGAATTGCTTAATCTATGGACACAATTTCGTGATGAATTGCAGTGTTATAGTCTAGGGAATCTGACTAAAATGACCCTGTTTGCCAGTTTATAAGAAAACTGGATGGGAAGCAAATCCCCGACTCATAGAAGGCGTTTCAGCCGTTACTGGACGTAAAACCAGAGGAAGATGTGAGCCACAATCACAACTACTTGTATATTTGAATGTGTGTTGTTGTTTTCGAATTTTATTTCTTTCTTGTTTCGTTTGATCTGATTATCAATGTTGTTTTTGTGTTGTTGTTGTTTGTTGATTTTGTTTGTTTTAATTTCAAGTTTTCTTTTTGACAAACCATATGACTACCCTATGGCATAAGTATAAGTGGGAGACAAGTGTGGAGGTTTTGTCAACCTCCACCGAAAGTGTATCTCCATTTTCCATGCTTCACGTGGAGACAAGTGTGTAGGTTTTGTCAAACCTCGCCGAAAGCATATCTCATTTTTTCAAATCTTGGGGCGATAAATCTGCATCGAGCAACCCCCACCGAAAGTATGTCCCATGTGTCAAAATTTGAGAGTTTTATGGGTGTATATATACATTCTGCATATTTTCATATGTCATTCCATAACCTGTCTTGCAATTGAAAAGCATAATATCTAACATGTCTTACACAAGATTAGAGCACTTGTAGAAATGGAGAAAACACCAATTCGGCGATTCCAAAATATATGCGTATTTTGTGGATCGCAATTTGGTAAAGATGGAGAGTTTAAAACAGCAGCTCTTGATCTTGGTAGGACATTAGCTGCGAGGGGTATTCATTTGATTTATGGAGGGGGTAGTCTGGGGTTAATGGGGTGTGTGTCAACAGCTGCATCCCTAGGAGGGAGCAAAGTTCTCGGTATTATCCCTAAACCATTAGCTGTACGAGATATCGTAGGCAACACCAGGGGGGAAGAGTTACAGGTTTCTAGTATGCATGAGCGTATTGCACATATGGTTATTAAATCTGATGCATTTATAGCTTTGCCCAGTGGTTATAGTACATTAGAGGAGATATTTCAAATCACCTCTTGGGCACAGCTAAACATCCATCGGAAACCTATTGGTTTGTTAAATGTCAATAATTTTTTTGATGGTTTGTTGTCTTTACTTGATCAAGCAGTAGAAAAAAACTTCATCTCACAGTCGGCGAGGCAAATCCTGGTTACAGCTTCAACTGCAGGGGAATTAATTGACAAATTACAAGTGATAGGTGTCTATTTATGTATTACTTTTATATCAATTCGTCCATGTTTCTTTGCTATATTCCTTGGTATTTTTATGTTTTTGTGTGGTTTTGATGTTGTAGGAGTTTTGGAGCAATTTGCACAAAAATGGAGTAAAACCCTTCATTTTCACCTCTGCTAGTTAGTGATCTTCTCGGATTTAATTGTATTGATATACAATGAACCCGATGACATATTATATACCGTTGGAAAGCTCTTGAAGTCTATTTTCGGGAGAAATTTACGGTTTATAAATCCATTCAGTGTACCAAAAGTTGTAATCAAAACAGTGTGAGAAGTATAGAAATGTAATTCCACAAATCACTGTAGCATGTATAATACGGGCACTGTAGCAATTCACTGTAGCAGAGTATTTAAACACATTTTAGGGTTTTATTTTGATAACTTGAAGAGGGGAAAACGTGGAAGGAGGCTGCATTTCTGGATTTCTCTCATCCCTTGGAGTTCTTGAAGGAGAAAGAAGATTTTGAAAGAGGAGGAACTACAATTCCATGAAGATTCATCTACAAAGAAGATTTCAAAGAATTTGCTAAGTTCTTTCTTTCCTTTTCAATTCTGGAATTTCTCTGTATTGTAGTTGTTATTCTGATTAAATATGTGTAACTAAATCTGAATTGGTTGAGGGTGATTTCAAAGCCCTTGATATGGATTTTGTGAGTTGATTGTGTAAGAAATTGTTATCCAATTCTCTAATTGAAGTTGCTTGTATTTTTCCATATCTAATGCTTATGATTGCTTACTGATTGTATTTGGAATGCCAACTGAATATAATCTGTTGTTGTCTATTGCTAGATTAGAAATCTTGATCCGTAATTGTCATGAAATTCCAATCATTAGTAGCAAAATAGTGATCAGAGATTGCAATTGGAAAATACAACCTAGGTTAAATAATCTGAACTTGTGTGATTATTGCTTAGATCAACCTATCTTTCTCATCGTAATGCTTCCAGTGAATTAAACTTAGAGAGCTTGTTCTAGGTTGTTTAATGGATAGAGATTAAATAAAGAGCTTATTTTATTTAACAATAAAGTAAGGAAAGATTGGGTAACAGAGCTTGTTGTTATCTACGGTTGGTAACTTTAACACTGTAATTGGATGACAATTCTATGTTAATTCACAAATTCATAGCTCTGTGGCAGGGAAAATGGAAATGAACTCTTAACCAAGTGTCTCCCATGGATTTTTCATTCAAATTTACTTTCTGTTTTGTTATTCTTTACTTGCATTCTTATTTCATTTAGTAAATCATTCAACAAAAATCCCCCCTGTTTAGTTTATTGTTGCTGGAATAACAAATTCAATTAGAATCAATCCTCGTGGGAACGATATCTTACTTATCACTTTATTACTTGTGCGACTAGTATACTTGCTAGTTTTGAACGCATCAAGTTTTTGCGCCGTTGCCGGGGAATTAATGGTACAGCTTCAACTGCAGGGGAATTAATGACAAATTACAAGCATTAGTTATTCGACCGGATCCAACAATATCTCGGATAGATTGGTTTGGAGAAGGCAATAAGAGCGGTAAACTGGATTAACGCTCAATCTGTAATCTCTGATTCTGCTGGTTGCTTCATTTTGTTTGCTTTCTCATTTATGTGTTTATTTGAGTTTTTTTTTATGTCATTTCTTTTGAGTTTTTTTCAGGTTGTTTCTTTCACCCCAGGTAATATTTTCTAATCTTTGCTTTTAGAGTGGTGGCCTAAAAAGTTCAAGTTCTCTTGAAACGCATTCTGGATTTCTTTACTCCATAATGGCTGAATAAGGAGGCCAACTTCTAAGCTTTTTAGACCCATTCTAACTTAATTGTTTTTGTTTGCTGACTTGTGGACTTTGTTATTTTATGAGTAAGTTTAGTTTTGTGTATTTTTGTCTATATCAGTTTCGATTCGGAAAAAAAACATTGTGGAAAAACCTGAGAATGGCAGAATATAGGGTTTCCTTAACTCTTGAAACGCATTCTCTCTAAATAAATCTGTAGTTTGTTTATTTAGTTGTTTGAAATGTCTGTTTCTTGTTTTGTTCCTTCATAATAAAGGGATATAGGCTGGAAACCTTAAGTCTGCGGGCTACTGGTCCTAAGGATTGTTGAAATATACAATCTTGACTCAGGTGTAACAACGCCACGTACTCTTTTCTTGCATTTTGTGGGTCAATGATAAGATAATGATTGAATTAAGAATAACTCTTGGAAAATGATAAATGATGCATGGATCTGTGTGCTTGAAATGTTTATTGGTTTTCGCTTTGCTTTTGATTCCTTGCGCAACATTGAGCACTGAGCGATTATCACTGAGTTATTTGTTCACTTAGAGAAAGTTTATGTAATTTAAATGTTTCTTCAGATTTCAATGAATTCTAGACTGTTTGATGGTCACTCGAGGACGAAATCCTAGACTGTTGCAACATTGGGAAAGATTTAGGCCCTTCTTGGACCGTTTGAGCCTTAATAGCCAACCTTGACAGAAATTGATCCCTAGTAACCCCTTTGAGCCTTTGTAAGCCTTTGTCTTTGTCAACTCACTAAAGATTTTATAACCCAAATGAACTTGTTCCAAACAGTTTATCCCTTACCTATGAGCATGTAGATCATAATAATAAAATTTTGAGGCTATGTTCGGGTTTGGGAAGTTAGAAGAGGTTGGGATGTGTCATGAGCAATGCAATATGAGTTTCTACTGTGTTTAAAAAAAAAAGGAAAAAAAAAAGAAAAGCCACATGTACTATCGTGCACGTACGTACACATTGAGGGACATGTTGTTGTAAGGTGGGTGAGGGGAAGTGTATAAAAAAAGAAAAAAAAGAAAAAAAAAAAGAAAAACCAAGAACAAAAGAAGAAGAATAAGAGATCTATACCCTTAATGTTCTTAAAAAGAATGAAACAACAAAGTGTGGTGGTGTAGTTTTCTTTTGTTTTCTGCAAAAAAAAAAAAAAGATTGAGTGTTCTAAATAAGTTTGGGGGAGTAACCTAGGGAATTGAAATGAAGTTGTGTTATAGGGTTGAGCTCTACATAGTCTTGAATGATTTATGTGTTTGTGGGTGATTTGAGCCAAATTATTATCCTTTATCATACCTTTAACCAAGCCAAACGTTACAAGCTTAATAAAGTCCTACTTGATCCTTGGTGTTGTGCATATCTACATTAGTGGAGAGTGACTTGAAAAACAGGCCTATGAAGTTCATTTATACACACATCTTCAACATTAAATATGATTCATTTTTATGCATAAACTAATCCGGGTTACAAGTGATTAGGTGAGAATGGCTCTACACACACACACTTGAGGAATTGAAGTGAAGCGAAACTAATTTTTGAGATAAAATTCTTGATCAAGTGCATTATTTTTAAGTATTCCTTGGGTTATAATTAAGTACAATCTTTGAGGCCTATTTGCAAGTTGAAGCATTGGTGTGTTTTAATTTTCTCTGATTCTGTTTCGGTTTAGTTTTGTTTCGTATCATTTTAGTTGCTCGAGGACTAGCAAAGTCTAAGTGTGGGGGAATTGGATAGGTGTCTATTTATGTATTACTTTTATATCAATTCGTCCATGTTTCTTTGCTATATTCCTTGGTATTTTTATGTTTTTGTGTGGTTTTGATGTTGGTAGGAGTTTTGGAGCAACTTGCACAAAAATGGAGTAAAACCCTTCATTTTCACCTCTGCTAGTCAATCATCTTCTCGGATTTAATTGTATTGATATACAATGAACCCGATGACATATCATATACCGTTGAAAAGCTCTCGAAGTCTACTTTTTGGAGAAATTTACGGTGTATGAATCCATTCAGTGTACCGAAAGTTGTAATCAAAACAGTGTGAGAAGTGTAGAAATGTAATTCCACACATCACTGTAGCATATATAATACGGGACACTGTAGCAGCTTACTGTAGCAGAGTATTTAAACACATTTTAGGGTTTTATTTTGATAACTTGAAGAGGGGAGAACGTGAAGGAGGCTGCAGCTCTGGAATTCTTTCATTTCCTGGAGTTCTTGTAGGAGAAAGGAAGCTTAGAAAGAGGAAGAACTACAATCCAAAGAGAATTACATCAAATTTGCTAAGTTTTTCCCTTCCCTTTCATGTTCTGGAATGTCTCCATGTTGTATTGTATTTACCACGTTCTTAAACATGTGTAACTGAATCTGAATTGGTTGAGGTGATTTCAAAGCCCCTGATATGGTTTTTGTAAGTTGATTGTGCAAGAAGTTGTTATCCAATTCTCTAATTGAAGTTGCTTGTATTTTCCCATGTCTAATGCTTATGATTGCTTGCTGGATTGTATTTGGGTGGCCAACTGAATATAATCTGGATATTGTCTATTGCTAGACTAGAAATCTTGATCCGTAATTCTCTTGAATTTCTAATCCTTAGTAGCAAAATTGTGATCAGAGATTGCAATTGGAGAATACAACCTAAGTTAAATAATCTGAGCTTGTGTGTTTAGTGCTTAGATCAACCTATCTTTCTTATCGTAATGCATCTATTGAATTAAATTTAGAGAGCTTGTTCTAGGTTGTTTAATGGATAGAGATTAAATAAAGAGCCTATTTTATTAAACAACAAAGTAAGGAAAGATTGGGATAACAGAGCTTGTTGTTATCTACAGTTGATAATTTCAATGGTGTAATTGGATGACAATTCTACAATTAATTCGTAAATCCATATCTTGTGGTAGGGAAGGATCCCTTAACCAGGTTTCTCTCATTGATTTTTCAATCTGTTTAAATTTGCATTGTGTTATTCTTTACTTGCATTAATATTTCATCTAGTTAATCAATCAACAAAACCCCCCTCATTTAGTTTATTGTTGCTTTGGAATAACAAATTCAATTAGAATCAATCCTCGTAGGAACGATATCTTACTTATCACTTTATTCTTGTGTGACTAGTATATGATAGGTGTCTATTTATATATTACTTTTATATCAATTCGTCCATGTTTTTTTGCTATATTCCTTGGTATTTTTATGTTTTTGTGTGGTTTTGATGTTTGTAGGAGTTTTGGAGCAACTTGCACAAAAATGGAGTAAAACCCTTCATTTCACCTCTGCTAGTCAGTGATCTTCTCGGATTTAATTGTATTGATATACAATGAACACGACGACATGTTATATACCGTTGGAAAGCTCTCGAAGTCTATTTTCTGGAGAAATTTACGGTTTATAAATCCATTCAGTGTACCAAAAGTTGTAATCAAAACAGTGTGAGATGTATAGAAATATAATTCCACAAGCACTGTAGCATGTATAATACGGGGCAATGTAGCAAGTTACTGTAGCAGAGTATTTAAACACATTTTAGGGTTTTATTTTCATAACTTGAAGAGGGGAGAACGTGGAGGAGGCTGCATCTTTGGATTTCTATCATCTCTTGGAGTTCTTGAAGGAGATTGAAGGCTTGGAAAGAGGAAGAACTACAAATCCTAAGAGATTTCATCAAATTTGCTAAGTTTTCCCTTTCCTTTTCATTTTCTGGAATGTCTCCATATTGTATTGTATTTGTATTCTATCTGAATATGTGTAACTAAATCTGAATTAGTTGAGGGTGATTTCAAAGCCTTTGATATGGTTTTTATGAATTGATTGTGCAAGGAATTGTTATCCAATTCTCTAATTGAAGTTGCTTGTATTTTCCCATGTTTAATGCTTATGATTGCTGGCTGGATTGTATTTGGGTGGCCAACTGAATATAATCTGGATATTGTCTATTGCTAGACTAGAAATCTTGATCCGTAATTGTCTTGAATTTCTAATCATTAGTAGCAAAAATTGTGATCAGAGATTGCAATTGGAAAATACAACCTAGGTTAAATAATCCGAACTTGTGTGATTATTGCTTAGATCAACCTATCTTTCTCATCGTAATGCTTCTATTGAATTAAACTTAGAGAGCTTGTTCTAGGTTGTTTAATGGATAGAGATTAAATAAAGAGCTTGTTTTATTTAACAACAAAGTAGGAAAGATTGGGATAACAGAGCTTGTTGTTATCTACGGTTGATAACTTCAATGCTGTAATTGGATGACAATTCTACGATTAATTCGCAAATCTATATCTTGTGTAGAGAATGATCCCTTAACCAGCTTTCTCCCATTGATTTTTCATTCGAATTAACTTTCTGTTTTGTTATTCTTCGTTTGCATTATTATTTCACTTAGTTAATCAATCAACAAAACCCCCCATTTACTCTGTTTTTGCTTTCGAATAACAAATTTAATTAGAATCAATCATCGTGGGAACGATATCTTACTCATCACTTTATTACTTGTGCGACTAGTATACTTGCTAGTTTCGAACGCATCAAGTTTTTGGCGCCGTTGACGGGGATTGATTTTCTAATCGATTTGTTATTTTGTTTTCATTGTTGATTCATATTTTCTTTGTTTTTCTTTTCTGATTGTTTGTGTTTAGACAACATGGCAGTAAACTTCTATCAATTCAGTAGCAGATTTGAGCCACAAGTACCATGGAGAGTAAATGAGGTAAGCACTCCGAACATTTAACAACAACTTTCTGAGCTAACCTCTCTTGTGGAAAACATGGCTGGAGGAGATATGCAAAAATCTTATGAATGTGGGATATATTCTACGATGGAGCATCCAATCGACATGTATCCAACTTTACAAGAAGAATATATGGAACAAGCCAATGCCATGGGTGGATTTCCAGGGACAAACGAGGCAATGGTATGATCCTTTCTCTAGCACTTACAATGCTGGATGGGAAGATCAACATAATTTCAGTTACTGGAATCATCAACCAATCACTCCAAATGTGATACCAAATCGGCCACAAAGTTTCAATCAACCTAGAGTGCAGCAACCATTTCAAATGCAACCACCACCAATGCCACATCCAGCACCGCAACCAGCTTCGCAAAACTCAGGTATGTCTCTCGAAGATATTGTTAATGCACTTGCCACTAACACAATGCAATTCCAGCAGGAAACTGGGGCAAGTATCCAAAACCTGGCAAATCAAATGGGACAATTGGCTACTAGCATGAGCAAATTCGAGGGCCAAGACTCAGAAAAATTATCTTCTCAAACGGTGATCAATCCAAGCGAGACTGCTAGTGCGATAACTTCGCGAAGTGGAGAGCAATTAGATGTCTTGCCAAGAAAATCACAAACTGATGAAGGAGATGACCCCACATCCACCATGAACAAAACATTGACTTCTCATGTAAATCCTATAACTCCCATTACTTCATATGTTACTCCTCCACCTTTTCCTAGCAGATTGGCAAAATTGAAGAAGGAGGAACAAGAACAAGAAATCTAGGAAACTTCTCACAAAATCGAGGTAAATATACCACTTCTGGATGCTATCGAGCAAGTACCTCATTATACAAAATGTCTCAAGAAGTTATGCACCAGCAAAAGAAAGTTAAAAAGAAATGAGAAAGTAAGTGTGGGGGAAGATGTTTCAGCTGTATTGCAAAGGAAAATTCCTCCAAAGTGCAAAGATCCAGGTACGTTCACCATGCCATGCACCATTGGTAAAACCAAGGTTGAAAGAGTTATGTTAGATTTAGAAGCATCTATTAACATCATGCCATATTCTATTTATGCTTCTTTAAATCTTGGACCTTTTGCGGAAATTGGTATTACCATTCAAATTGCTGATTGTTTTGATGCATATACCAAAAGAGTTGTGGAAGATGTGCTTGTGCGGGTGAATCAATTGGTTTTCCCAGCAGACTCTTATGTTCTTGAAATGGAGGATGAGACATCTCCTAATCCAACACCAATTCTTTTGGGGAGACCATTCTTGAAAACTGCTCGAACTAAGATTGATGTTCATGATGGCACTCTCACCATGGAATTCGATGGCGAGGTGATTCGTTTCAATATTTTTGAGACCAAGACGTACACTTAGTGACTTGCATATGTTTTGCAGTTGATGTTATTGATTCTTTAGCCACAACAAATTTTGAGTTAACTAACAAGGATGATGGAAGTGGTTCTAGTGAGTACATAGGGACAGAAAATTACCAAGGAATCAAGAAGGTTGATACAAGTGTCTAAAGCAGTGGAGGGAAGCTGTGACAAGCTTGGATGAGGGACTATAAGCTATCACCACAAATAGGTAGGATGTTTCGTACATTGAATGCCTTTATCTAATGAGAAAATTCTTCATTCTGTAATGAAAGCAATACCTTGGAGCTTAAGTCACTCAGATCATTTGAATTATGGATTCGTGGTGTGAGAATATACTTTGCGGAGGTTTACAATGGAAAATGGGGCCTTGCACGAATACAAGAAGATAAACTAGTCGAATAACTTACAAGAGATCACAAAATAGCTATGAGGTGGACAATGTTGAAATCCCAAGGCCCAGCCATATGCGTGCACCATTTCTTGTGGAAAGAAGGGTCCAAGCCCACTAGAGAAGCACAGCAGAGATTGGACCCTGCCATGATGGAACCAACGTCGGGCTGAGGACGTTAAACCAAGCGCTTATGGGAGGCAACCCAATGTTTTTGAAAAATAAAAAAAAAGAAGAAAAGAAAAATAAAATGAGGTAATAATGATCGATTTTTGTATCTCGAGGAGATTTCTTTCGTAGGCCATCAAATTGATCAGTTTTATCTCTCTTTGCCATCTGTCTCATTTGTTTTTATATTTTTTACTTGTTTTTGACTTTTGTTTGCTATTGTGTTGTTATCTCTTTTATGTGTCTTTAGTTTCGTTTTGCTCTTTTCTTTTCCTTTCTTTTGTTTAATTTGATTACTCTGTGCTTTGAGCTCATTTGTGCAGCAGCTTGTGGAAACATCTAAACGGAAGTGAAGTCATTTGCCAAAGGTTTGAAACGTGCATATCTTGGAGAAAAACAAACCCGATCGCATTATCGGTAATATCTCTTCTTTTCTCCTCTTCAATGGATGACGATATCTTTCTGTCGAACCTTCGTAAATATTTCCCTTCACTTCCTCAAAATGCTGTGTTTAAAATTTATAAAGTACGGATGACTAGATTTTGGGCATTGATGCTCCTAAATGTGCCTGCTGATATCCGATGGCTTATCGAAGCCAAGGTGAGATTGTCCGGTGAGCCGGACATTAATCTCGCAAAATACATGCCTGGTCTAGGAAAGAGTTACTACGCCAAGAGGCGAAGAGCGAAAAGGTTACAAGTATGTTATAAATGTGCTAGATGGAATTGTAACCAGACATGTCGTTCATTAGGTTTTGTGTCCAGGAATAGAGAAGATAAACTTTCATTTATTAAGAATGGTTTGAGTAATGAGTCGCTGGATACTGTTTTGGTAACTCTCGAGTCACATTCTTGTGGACTTGTTCAGCGTGAAGTGCTTAATCTATGGACAAAATTTCGTGATGAATTGCAGTGTTATAGTCTAGGGAATCTGACTAAAAACGACCCTGTTTGCCAGTTTATAAGAAAACTGGATGGAAAGCAAATCCCCAACTCATAGAAGGCGTTTCAGCCGTTACTGGACGTAAAACCAGAGGAAGATGTGAGCCACAATCACAACTACTTGTATATTTGAATGTGTGTTGTTGTTGTCGAATTTGATTTCTTTATTGTTTCGTTTGATCTGATTATCAATGTTGTTTTTTGTGTTGTTGTTATTTGTTGATTTGTTTGTTTTAATTTCAAGTTTTCTTTTTGACAAACCAGATGACTACCCCATGATATAAGCACACGTGGAAGACAAGTGTGGAGGTTTTGTCAACCTCTGCCGAAAGTATATCTTTACTTTTCATGCTTCACGTGGGAGACAAGTGTGGCGGTTTTTTTTCAAACCCCACCGAAAGTTTATCTCCATTTTTCATGCACACGTGGGCGACAAGTGTGGAGGTTTTTGTCAAACCCCACCGAAAACATATCCATTTTTTCAAATCTCGGGGCGATAAATCTGCATCGAGCAACCCCCACCGAAATTATGTCCCCATGTGTCAAATTTGAGAGTTTTACGTGTGTATATATCCAGTTTGCATATTCTCAAATGTCATTTTATAACCTGTCTTGCACTTGAATCGCATAATACCTAACGTACATCATTGTCTTTCACAAGTTTAGAGAACTTTTAGAAATGGAGAAAACACCAATTCGGCGATTCCAAAATATATGCGTATTTTGTGGATCGCAATTTGGTAAAGATGGAGAGAGTACAACAGCAGCTCTTGATCTTGGTAGGACATTAGCTGCGAGGGGTATTCATTGATTTATGGAGGGGGTAGTCTTGGGTTAATGGGGTGTGTGTCGACAGCTGCATCCTTAGGAGGAAGCAAAGTTCTCGGCATTATCCCTAAACAATTAGCTGTACGAGATATCGTAGGCAACACCATGGGGGAAGAGTTACAGGTTTCTAGTATGCATGAGCGTATTGCACATATGATCATTAAATCTGATGCATCTATAGCTTTGCCCGGTGGTTATGGTACATTAGAGGAGATATTTCAAATCACCTCTTGGGCACAGCTAAACATCCATCGGAAACCCATTGGTTTGTTAAATTTCAATAATTTTTTTGATGGTTTGTTGTCTTTTCTTGACCAAGCAGTAGAAAAAAACTTCATCTCACAGTCGGTGAGGCAAATCCTGGTTACAGGTTCAACTGCAGGGGAGTTAATTGACAAATTACAAGCATTCGTCTATTCGCCTGATCCAACAATATCTCGGATAGATTGGTTTGGAGAAGGCAATAAGAGGTGTAAACTGGATTTAACGCTCCATCTGTAATCACTATCTGCTGGTTTGCTTTGTTTTTGTTTTGCTTTCTTTTTATTGTGTTTATTTGAGAGTTTTCATGTTATTTCTTTTGAGCTTTTTCAGGTTATTTCTTTCGGCCCAGGTAATATTTTCTAATCATGGCTTTTAGAGTGGTGGCTTAAAAAGTTTAATTCCTATTGAAACGCAT
This sequence comes from Boswellia sacra, assembly GCA_013180625.2. Lineage (NCBI taxonomy): Eukaryota > Viridiplantae > Streptophyta > Magnoliopsida > Sapindales > Burseraceae > Boswellia > Boswellia sacra. The sequence goes on along the minus strand of SNVD02009305.1, from coordinate 951 downwards.
TCTGGATCTCTTCAATCCATAATGGCTGAATAAGGAGGCTAACTTCTAAACTTTGTAGACCCATTCTAACTAACTTGTTTTGTTTGCTGACTTGTTGAACTTTGTTATTTTATGAGTGAGTTTAGTTTTGCGTAATTTAGAGTTGTTATGTGTTTTTATCTTTATCAGTTACGATTCAAAAAAAACAATTGTGGAAAAACCTGAGAATGGCAGAATATGGGGTTTTCTTAACTCTTGAAACGCATTCTCTCTCAATAAATCTGTAGTTTGTTTATTTCATGTTGTTTGAAGTGTCTTGTGTCTTGTTTCTTGTTTTGTTCTTTCATAATAAAGCGTATATAGGCTGGAAACCTTAAGTCTGCGGGCTACTGGTCCTAAGGATATTTATGACAACTATACAATCTGACTCAGGTATACCAACGCACCATGTACCTCCTTTTCTTGCATGTTTGTGGGTTCGATGATAAGGATAATGATTGAATTAATAATAACTCTTGGAAAATGATAAATGATGCATGGATCTGTGTGCTTGAAATGTTTATTGGTTTTCGCTTTGCTTTTGATTCCTTGGCAACATTGAGCACTGAGCTATTATCACTGAGTTATTTGTTTACTTAGAGAAAGTTTATGTAATTTAAATGTTTCTTCAGATTTCAATGAATTCTAGAACTTTTTTGATGGTCACTCGAGGCGAAATCCTAGACTGTGCAACATTGGGGAAATGATTTAGGCCATCTTTGAACCGTTTGAGCCTTAATAGCCAACCTTGACTAAAATTGATCCCAAGTTACCCCTTGAGCCTCTGTAAGCCTTTTTCTTTGTTAACTCACTAAAAGATTTCCTAACCTCAAATGAATTTGTTCCAAACAGTTTATCCCTTAACTATGAGCATGTAGATCATTCACAATTAAATTCTGAGCTATGTTCTGGTTTTGGGAAGTTAGAGGAGGT
>SNVD02009302.1:0-37961 GCA_013180625.2 Boswellia sacra | reverse complement strand
CGAGTATATTGCAGTAGGAAGTTGTTGTGCACAATCTCTTTGGATGAAACAAATTTTAAAAGATTATGGTGTGGTATTTGATCATATTCCCATCAAATGTGACAATACAAGTGCCATCAACATTTCAAAAAATCCAATACAACACTCTAGGACTAAGCATATAGAGATTAGACATCATTTTATTAGAGATCATGTGCAAAAAGGTAATATTTCTTTAGAATTTGTTCCCACCGATAAACAATTAGCCGATATATTTACTAAACCCCTTAGTCAAGATAGATTTAGCATAATTAGAAGAGAATTAGGCATGTTGGATATGTCTTTATTTTGCTTTAATATGATAGCATATGTTAAGGGGGAGAATATATTTAGGGGGAGTAGTTAATTTGATTACATTTTTTGATGATAACAAAAGGGGGAGAAATAGTTGGATTGCTTATATTCATAACAAGTGCCATTCTTTTTGTTTATTCTTGATTTTATTTTCATTCTTGATTTTAGATTATATTTTAAAGCAATCAATGGTTTGTCATCATCAAAAAGGGGGAGATTGTTAGCCCTAAGGCTACATGATAATTTTGATGATAACAATACACATTGATTAATTGAGATTTACTAACATGTTTATTTATGTGCAAGAGTAAGATCATTGAAATAATTTTAAAATCAAGAAGAGGCTTATTAAAATGACGTGTTGAAGCTAAGGAGAAGACTACATGTTAAAGGCACCAAAGCTTAAGAACAAGGATTGACTCAAGGAATGTGACACATGAGCAATGTTCAATCAATTGGCCATATATATCTCTACAACTATCCAAATGATGTGATTCTTGAGCCTTTGGAAAGCTTACTCAATTTATAATATTTCATATGTTTTAGTGAAATTCAAATTTCAAGTGCAAGGTTGTCCAAATCATCATGCAAGTTGAAAGACAAATGGAAGTAGCTCACATGAGCACCGAATACTCCTTTGGACATATCTTGAGCTAGAAAAATCAAAATGACTTGATTCTTACGGCATTAGAAAGATGACTTAATCAAGAACATTTCATATGTTTTGAAAAAATTTAAATTTCAAACAGAAGGCCGACATAATTGACATGCAATTCGGTGGACTGACACAAAGAAGAAAAATCAACTCACATGAGCACCGAATGGTGTTTTGGCCATGTCTTAAGATAGAGATATCCAATTGCTTTGACTCTTAATGTTTTGGAAAGCTTATTCAAATATGAAGATCTTTTATGTTTTGAAGAAATTCAAATTTCAAACGGAAGGCTGACAAAATTATCATTCAATTTGGTGGACTAACACAAGAAAGAAAAATCAAGTCACATGAGCACCGAATGGTGTTTTGGCCATATCTTGAGCTACAGATATCCAAATGACTTGATTCTTAATGTGTTGGAAAGCTTGGAAAGCTGATTCAAATGTGAAAATCTTTTATGTTTTACAGATTTTCAAATTTCAAACGGAACATTGACAAAAATGGAAGACAAAATTATGGTTTTTATGGTGGCAGAAAATTTGGAGATGGTGTCTTCACTTGATTAAGTTCATCTCATTTGCCTATAAAAGGAGCCATTCTCCCATGCATTCAATAAGTGCAAGACAAGCATTTTATCAAAGCAAAAAACAAGAGAAATATCAAGTCTAGAGAGCTTTTATATTCTTTATCTACTCTTTGAAGAAAGTTGTACTTTTATCGTAAAAATTTACTTTGTTCTTGTATTGTGGTGAGAGTGAAATCTTCTTGTAAAAGATAAAAGTTATCCTTGAGAGAACTCTTTCCTTGGTGAGGTTGTTCATCAAGAAGAACTCTTGGTGTGGTGTTATCAAGGGTTGAAGAAAGTTGCCTTGATGAGGTTGTTCATCAAGAAGAACTCTTGGTGTGGTGTTATCAAGAGTTGAAGAAAGTTGCCTTGGTGAGGTTGTTCATCAAGAAGAACTCGTGGTGTGGTGTTATCAAGAGTTGAAGGAAGTTGCCTTGGTGAGGTTGTTCATCAAGAAGAACTCTTGGTGTGGTGTTATCAAGGGTTGGAAGAAAAAGTCTTGGTGAGGTTGTTCATCAAGCAAGTTGTAAAGATTTCTACAACTTAGTGAAAGCTTAGCTCGTGGAGCTAGGAGCCCGTGGACGTAGGCAAGGTTTGCCGAACCACGTAATCGAGTTTGCACTCTCTCTATCCCTATCCTCTTTACATTTACTTGCACTTGTGATTGTTCTTTATTGCCATTCTCTTGATTGCATTCTATTTTCATCTTCTTCACCTTTGTTCTCAAAGAAAGATTTAAATAATTTTCATCTTTCAAGAAAAGTTTTCTAAATCCGTTTTTATAAATAAAAACCCAATTCACCCCCCCTCTTGGGTTGCCATACTTGGGTCAACAGTGAGATGAAATTAAAGTTTTTTATTTTTTGTTAAATTTATTATTTGACTTGGTCAAGGCCCTTAAAAAGGATATTTTGGTCTATTTGCTACCTATTAGGGTTTGATGAGTTTTAGGTATCATTTTCCATTAATTTTAACGTCGTCAGAGGAAGTTTAGGGGTAAAATTGGAATTTAAAAAACTGAGGTCTTCACTTTTTATTTAGGCCTAATATCGGGGACAAATTGAATTATCCCTAAAATAAAATGTGGCTAACAAGTGTCAGGACTTCTGATTAGAATATTAGAAACAAAAGTAATTGTATTAGAATGATAAAAAAATTTAAAATAATTTTTTTTACAAAATATTTTTTTTATTTTCCTTTAATTCCTAAGATCATAATACATTTTACTTGGTATTTTAATTATCACATTTATATGCTAATCATACACATATTAATAAAAAAAACCCTAAAAATATGACCAACCAAATGTTCATATATATATATATAAATAGAACTCCAAATATAGTTAAGTAACTTAAGCGTATATGGTAATGGCTTAACGTAAAGACAAAAGCTGATTTTTAACCGTAATAAAACTCATGTGGTTGACAAAACCCCTCGATTCATTGTTTTGGTGTCTTATAGATTTGATGGTAAACAAAAAATATCAAAAATGCTTGCTACGTGTTCCCAACCTTTCAATTGACTTGTTCACAACACCCATACCCCTGTTAGGTTTCTACTTTCTATAGCTATATAAACCTAACACTAATTCTTCATTTCACCACACAAATTTCAAACCAAAACATTGTTTCATCATTAAAGAATGGCTTCTAGAAAGTGCTTCATCTTTGCTTTCATCTTTGCTTTGACATTTTCATCCATGGATGTTGGGCTAGCCGCTCGTAAACTATTTACGCAAATGTCACTTTTACCTCTGATGCCACATTGGCCTAGGATTCCAAATTTGCGTAATGCATTGCCACCTTTGCCTTCACTACCTCCATTGCCACACCCTACAATGCCCTCATTTTCCTCCACAAAAAAAATCTATGCCACCACTTCCTAGCATGCCTCCAATGCCTAGAGTTCCTTCTATGCCACCCCTTCCAAGTATGCCTCCCATGCCTAAACTTGCAAAGGTCGCTATACCACCTGCTACTATGCCTCCTGTGCTTTCTCTTCCAAAGGTCACTGTGCCACCTCTATCAAGCATGCCTCCATTCCTTAGTCTATTAACCAAAAGCCCTTCAAGTTAACCATCATGATTTCCATGCGGATAGCTAGCTAGCTGAATGCCTATGTCTCTAGCTTTCTTTATGTCACTAGGGACGACAAAAAACTTCCAATTACATTGTTGTAGTTAAATTTGGAGGCGTATCTCTTTATTTGTTGTCGTTCTCTTGGCTAAGTTAGGGGGCACTAGTCATTAGCTTATTATATAGTTTTTACCAGGTGTTTGTATATGAATGGGATAGTTCCAATTATTATTGATTGTAATACGAGTATTTAATAATAAATAAGAGATGGCTTTTATTTTGGTTTTCAGTTCTTAATTTTTGTTGTCCTTAAATTAGAAAATACTAGATATTATATTTTTATCATAAAGAAAAGAGTTAAACAAGAATCAAGAATATATAATTAATTTCCAAAAAAAAAGCAAAATTTAACCTAGGTATCGTACAGGTAAGTTGTCTATAATCATCTTGAATATCCAAAAAAAAAAAAAGCCACAATGGAACCTAGCTACCAAGCAGGTAAATTGTCTATTGGCATAAGAACAAACATTTATCTTCAAGAGTGTTACAGGAAAACTTAACAAATATTAGTTCTATTATCCCATACCCTTACCATCTCTGGAAACTCTCAACTGCTTCTTATTCCACTTGGTAGGTCAAATTTAAGATGTCTAAATTTGATGATCGTCTAAATTTGATTATCGTTGTCACTTTATCACATAGATGAAGAAGATGCAGATGAAAGGTTGAACTAGTTACATATTACTTGTTAATTATATGTTTCAGTCTTATATACCTGTCCAGCCTCATTGTCTCCACCTACCCTACACTTCAGACATATATAAATCCTATAGCACATAAAAAACAAATTAAAACAATCATAATTACACACATTATATCCGCGTTAATTGATTGCTATAAAAAACTCATCATTGAAACCCTCCTCCTATGATCAATATCTTCAACCATGTACTATCTTTGCATCCTCTCATTTTTATTACCATGATCAGTAATCATTTATCTTCATTGAGCTACAATGTCAATTAGATGAATTTCTGTCTTTACCTCATCCGTCTGATGTCCTTCCTAGGCCCACATTTCACCCCATACCAAGTCTTCCTAAGGACCTCTGTGTTCCTTCCTTCATCTCTCACTCATTAAACATAACTACTAATCCTTGAATAAATATAGTTTTCAATTGTTTCATCATTGGATTACGTACTTGGTGTTATTATTGTTCAAGAACAATTGATTGGCATTGCCATTTGTACTAAATGTGTTTATTTCTACTCGTCTTTCTTAGTTTTTCCTCGGTACCTGAAAACCTTGTGTTGCATGGGAGTCGAGTAATATTTTTTCAATGGAAGGATTATATAGTGATTAAGAGAGGTTTAATTAAGGCTTTTATCGATCGTTGATAAATATTCTGTGGTATTATTAATGGAAAAGTTATAAAAATCCCCAAATTTGGGGGCTTCTTTAATAAATGTGTCATTCTTTGAAAATTTGTATACCATAACCATATATGACACTCAAGGCTCATTAATTATCGGACTATCAAAGACCTGTCCAAGTCTATCCAATAAGCTTATCGGATGCTATCAAATGCTATCTGGCATATCTATTGGATTGCTAGATAAGATCATGGCATGCAAATTTTAACCTTTCGAGTATTATTGCAATCCCTACTTAAATTTGGAGCATTTTTTAAAATTTCCTACGTTAAATAAGTTAGCATGGATTGTTGACTCTGCCATAAAGGCCATGATCCTTTCGTAATTTGACTTCTATGTAAGCTTTATAAAATCTATTTACCTCTAGAGACAATTCAAATGAATAGGTAAGATTAGTCTTCTCTATTTTTTACATAACCAATATCCACAATAATATATTTTTATTCTTTGAAATATCCATACACAAAGGTTTATAACCTCTCAAGTCTCAAATTACACAGGACCTTACTTCAAACAAAAAGGTAAATCCTCTATAGACATTTTCTCTTTTCAGGCACAATGGATAAAATTCATTTTAATTAAAAAATTTCTGTTTTTCTATTTCACAGTATTATTACTGTCCTTTCATGCTTTTAATGTGTGTAATTGTGTTACACTCACTCTACAATTGATGAACATATGTATAAACTCCCTAGCACATGAAAACCGATAAACACTGAGAGTTCTGGAGGTATGCAGTTATAATTAATAACACAGTAAACTGTAATATAAATTGGCACAGGAGGATTTTTACGTGGTTTGGTTATAAAAACCTACGTCTATGGACAGCTATTGAGCTGCAATTCACTATGTTCTTGCTTGTACAATCTTTAGGACCTTTTACAGTGCTGACTCACTTTCACACACAGACCTAATCTTTGACAAACAAAATCTTCGCAAAGATTCTAAACACTAGTAACACTGCTCACTCTCTGTCACAGATAACTTAACAGAACACTGTTAAGTTATGCATAACATCCGATGTCTGACACAGAATTACATAAACACTCAACCCTCAGGTTATCTTAAGCATCTATTGACTCACTCAGACATAATCAATAACTCATGTATGATTTTAACACTCATACATAAAACAAAGACTCAATAAATCAAAGTGACAAAGACATTCCTTTGCGTTGAAGCTTTCTTCTATGAAGTCATGGAATGCCGTGACGAACTCTCTCAAGAACACACTCAGTATTCAATGCGCAAAAGCTCTCCCTCCACAATTATGCAATAATTCGGTATATATTGAGAGGTCTTGGCCAAAATCTTCCTAGAAATCCTGTAAATATCTCAATCAAGATGACATTAGGAATATGATAAACTAAAAAAGGAAGTGTTTATAGTTAAACTCCTAAAGTAACAAGGACTCATCAAATATCCTTCTATTTTGATTAGGATACAAGAAATATTATCCTAATCTATAAAGATATTTACTGTGAATCAAAAACTTCCTCTAATAATCATCTAGAAACAGTAGAATAGCAATCAAAAATACTTTTCTTATTTCTATCACAAGTTGATCAAAACCCATCATGTGCATAGCACATGCATATGTAGTAGACTTTGACACCAACAAACACAATTACACACATTAAATCCCTTTTAATTGATTGCTGTAAACGATTTATCCTTTGAAATCCTCCACTTGTCAATATTTTCATCCATGTCCAACCTCCATTGCTCATCTTCTTTTATTACCTTTAACGGTATAAAATTTGTCTTCATTAAGCTACAATGTTAATTTGGTTAGTGCTCATCACCATGCCAAGTCTCTCCAATTAAGGACCTCTCTATTACCTTCTTTCATCTCTGATCATTCAACTAATAATCCTTGAATTAATATAGTTGTCAAGAGTTTCATTATTGGATATCATGCTTCGTGATGGATTTGTCCAAGAATGACTGATTGGCATTGCCATTTGTACTAATTGTATCTATTTCAATTATTGTCTTTCTTATTTTCGGTGGTACCTAAACTTTTTGTTCCATGGAAGTCGAATAATATATTTTCTATATAAAGATTATATAGTGATTAGATATGTTTAATTGAGGCTCTTATTGTCGATCGTTGATATTCTGTAGTATATTGATCAAGCTAGCTTGGTTTCTCGATTCTGCGATAAAGCTCTCAAAACTAACATTAACATGAACACAAAGTAATTGATGATTAACTCAATTTTCTATTGCTTTTTGTACAAATCAGAAAGAATCTAATAATTTTTGATTAATTAAGGCTGAATAATATTAAGGGAGTGAAAAGCACAATCTACTTTTTTAATGATATGAATTAATGGGAAAAAGAGTAACTAAAACTCCAAATGGAAGGATGTAAGATAACATAAAAAAAACTCAAGAATTTCAAAGTAATAATACAAAATCTGGCTGCTTGGGAACTTTTAGAAGATTAATACAAATTTATTAGTAGTATCATATTATGTTTCATCGTAAGAGTATGTTTAGAAATTTAAAATATTAAATAACAATATTTTTATAAAAGTATATTTTTGTCAATAATTTCTTTAGAAATATATTTTAACATTGCCTAATAAAATCATGACCAATCAAGAGTTTCGATACTTTTTATTTGCACACCTGGGTGCAATTTATGTAGTAATTTCAAACTAATTTCTCAATGTTAAGCTTTGTTAATCTCTGACCAACAAGGCCGGAGGTCATAAATATAAAAATCTAATTAATTAATTAAATTGGGATTATATATAAAATAACTGGTAAAACGAACTAAAGGAAAAAAGCTTATTGTTACCCTAATAACTCATTTGGTACATTTTTCTAGTGCAGTATGGATTTGATATCACTACAAGAAAATTAGGCTTATGTGTCACTTTGTTTATGTCAGTTTGTAGGGAAATGACATGTATAACCCAATCAAAGCTAGGTAAACCAATAAGTGTCACTTTTCTGGGAGTCTGTGCAATGATCTATGTCACCATTTTATAAACTAACAAGTATTTACAATAATAAAATAAAAAGATAAAACATATCCTAAATCTCTAACCCCTTTCACTCGATCTCTCCATGTTTTTCACTCTCTCTTAGACCTAACTCATTGGATCTCTCACATTATCGATTGAACTTCAACAAGGAGAGGTTGTGGCTAGCATTGTTGAGGCTGGTCTCTACATGCAAACAAGTCCTCTTTTCTCTCAAAGAAACCCTAATTTCTTTTAATCTTTTAGGAAATCAAATCCTTGTGATTTCTCTTACGATTTGATTTCATCTTTTATTTATCGTCTCTTCTCTTCTTCGATCTGATATCTATTTTTATGTATGTTCTCTTCTCTATTTTGAAATGATTTATTTATTTTTAATTCTTTTGCGTCTCTTATCCACCCTAATTTCATTTTTTTCCCTTTTTTGATTAGATTTCATTGTTATTGATTCACTTAATTTAATTTTTCTCTATGATTGTTCATGGCTACTTTTTGTTTCTAGTAAAAGCCAAGAAAAGACGAGGCAAATGAAATCTTGAAAGAAAAGAGATGGCGGAGAGAGATTGTGGTATAAACCAATGGTTTTTTTTTAATGTTTTTTAAAATTAATTTGGTAGGGTGTAATCAAATGTATATGGCATAACCCTTCATTTTCGTCCAAATCCCTCAATCCAGCACCAATTCTGCCACCTTACTGATAGCTAAAATAGTTGCAATTCATTCCACTATTTTCATAAAGGTCTTTAACCCTTATCTGGCTAGAAAAAGAAAATTATAAGAATTAATAAAATGGTTTACATTGCTTAAAGATTTTATCTTTATTTTTTAAGATTTAAAAATGAAATCTTTAGTTTATGGATTCGACATTTTTAGTTTGGAGTTGGTTTGCTTGTGGAATTGAATGGTTATGATCTACTGTTTGTTTTGTCTTAGTAATGTAGAGTAGATTCTCTGTGGTGAGTAGATAGCCAACCTCTAAATCCAAGAAGTATCTATATATCTCACACATTTCCTTTTTTGTTTCGTTAATTTCACTTTTCAATTTATCTTCCTTTGAATTGTTCCTTTTTTCAAGTACATGGACAAGAACCTTCAAAGTAACTTTCCATGCTTTTGCTCTTATTTATTTATTATCATTATTTTAATTTTATAGTTTGACTAATTTTGACAAGTTGTTATTATTGTAGCTTGAGTGGCTCCTTTGATTTTTGTTGTTTAATAAAGTTAAGACAAAGAAGAATTTGATAAATGAACTAACCCTATCCAGTTGTTTAGGAGCTTGATTGTATAAAGTCTTCCTTTCTAATTGTTGGTAATTATGAAATTAAAAACTAATCGACATTTGCATTGTTACGTTCTATTAGTATTTGCTAACTCATAAAGTTTCTCCGACGTGGACAATGTGTTTGATAAAATGCTTATTAGAGTTGTGATGACTTTGATTTAATTACTATGATATTAATAACCTCAAAGATTGTTCATGACTACTCTATTCCAGTTTAGGTAATTATTTATTTTATTTTTACGATAAAATTTTAGTGTAGCAAGTTTGAGTGTCTAGAGTAGCTAATTGCTTAGTCCTATGAAGAGACATTATATTCAAGATTCACTATTTGGAGTATTTATCATTACTTAAATTGCTAATATTTTGAATTAGTTTAACCTTTAGATTATTAGAAGCTTTTGAAAATTTTCCTCTCACACTAATCAATTTTCTCAGCCATGGCTACTATATGGATATACTTTTGGGTTTACTTTCTTTTTTCTCTTATTGGTGGACTGTCTAAGTCATAATTTCCAACCAAGCAATATTATATAACATAGCAACTCAAGAATTAATTATGTATCCAAGTCAATTAAACAAATATTTTGGTGGATGTATTATAAGTCATTTCTCAATAGCATTGGCTTGTAACCTGTCCAAGTCTAAGGTCACTCTTAGTGCCATAAACCCACAAGGTTAAAATGGATCCAGGATAGTTGTGAATTGATTGCTTTAAAGCACTATTATATATGATATATTATATTAATGCAAGTGTTACTAATTTTTAGCAATGATTATGTTCTTTTATATTTTTTTCAAATTTAATTTTTACTTAACATAATAATTGATGAGAATGCTTTAATGCTATTTGGGGTAGACTTGGAGTGCCAACTCGATGAGTCAGAGCCACCCACACCGATGGCTCTCCATTTTTGAGCTAGCACGATCAAGCCCATATCCAGCTTTTTCTTCAAATTTCGTCATAATCACATGGTAGGCAGCCCAACAAAAACTACTTCTTGATGATTGTAGGATTTTTTTTAATAGTGGAGAATTAAACAGTTATGTATATATAAAAAACTGGTGATTGAATTGCAAGTTGCTTTCATTCTAATAGTGATAATGGTATTGGCTCTTCTAGGTCTCGTATTCAGTCCCTCTAGAGAGCATGTGAAAAAGCTGTTGGATGCATTTCCTCATTAATTAAGAATTACAACTAATGGTATTTGTTCCTATATACATATATATATATATATATATATATATATATATACATATATATATATATATATATATATATATATATATTCTCTATGTGTGCGCGCGCGTGTGCAGTAATACTCATTCTTTTTTTTAATTTTATTATTATATCAAAACAACAATACTCACTCTTTTTTATTTATTTCTTTATTATTATTTTTTTTTAGTGAATGTTAACTAATCCTTGGTAGATATTTTGGCAATGTTGTAATATTTCCCTTTTTATACTAGATTATTCAATCTAGAATTTGGCACCTAGCCTTTTTTGGGTAATCTTTGTAGGTATGTTTGTGTTTATTAATTTTGTTGGACAAATTACTAAGATCGTAGACAAAGGAAATACTCGTAATTTTTATACTGATATTGATTAAATTATCGTGTAGTTGCTTGGCTAATTATTTAATACTAATGATGCAAATATTATTTTATTTTTTAGATGAATTTTCCTTTTTAGTCCAATATTGGTACATGGGCAGGATGACTTCAACTAAAAAATAAAAATAAACAAATACAAGATAACAACTAATTGACAAGCCCATTTACTTATACGAAACTCCATTGGAACAACTAAGGTATTATTTAGTGTCTTGTATTACATATATAGCTTTTAAGATTGGTTTATGTTAATCATATATTTTCTTTAACTCTTTCAAGGGGGTGACAAACTAATTATGAGATTTAGGCATTTGTATAATTGATGGCTTTGCCTTTGATTATAGTCATATAAAGCCAAAAATTGGGATTCATCTTTTAGTAGCTACATGAAAGTAAGCATGGTGATTATCAAATTGCTGAATTATACGATATCTCTTGAAAGGCTCAGTTAAGCATAGTTAAATTTAAAAAGAAAATATTTCTATAACTTAAACTTTTATGGCTAAGGTGCTAATTTAACAAACTACTGAGAAATTTTTCATGCAATTTTTTATTTATTGGAAGCTTACAGATTTTGTATGATTAGAAGTGGCTTTGCTCTAATAGTGGCCTTCGTCATTAATGTGTCTGTTATTTATGTAAGTGGTGCAGTTTGTAGTTCCTCAAATTGTGAATCCAAAGGTCTATGATAGCTGCAAGGACTTGGATTTAAACAAAACCTCCTTCATGCTTAGAGTATGTGATCTGGCAACTCTTTCCTTAAAGTTTTTAACTTGGTATTTGTTTCTACCAAATACTGCCTTCTCATTTTACATTTTCTTGAAGGAGTATATGTAGTTGTTTTCATGATAGTACTTTATATTTATTAGCAATTGGAGTTTGAAACTTTTTGCCATTGCATTTTTGGCATCAGGTAGGAGCTAACTATAATAGAAACTTATGCTGGGCAATATGTTATGTAGGTATTGTACCAATTGATCCAGGTTGCTATCTTTAATATCCTCTAGTCTTTTAAAGGATTAGATTTCATAATGCCAAGGCTAATAAGCATCTGGATACATTCGATTAAGTTTCACAATGTTATTAGTTCAACTTGCTTATGTGTATTAATAATAATGAAAGTTTTGAGTTGCTTGAGTTTTTTGTGCGGATTTAGAGCTTTTGCTCAGTTACTACATAAAAATGGATTTCTTATTTGTGTTATAGTAGTTGTTGCTGCATTTGTGTTTATTGCTTATTTGACGGCATTGTAGAGTTGTAATATTTATATTTCTATGTTTTTACTATAATTATTCCTGAGGTACTGCATTTTGGGTATATTTAGTATATTTGTCTACTTATTTGTTGTCTTATGGATTTTTGTTATTACGGACAAGTAGCTTATTTTTTTAACCAAGCTTTAATTTAGTATCAGTCAAAAACTGACATGTACATTGCAAACCGACATGTCGGCTCATTCAGTTATGTGTTAGCTTCTGACTAACACAAATATGCATGTCAGCTCCTGGATGACACATAAGACCAAATTTTAATCTAAAAATGTGTCACGTTGTGACCAAAATTTAGGCTTGTGTCAGGTTGAACAAACAACACATATAGGAACATATGTCACAACGTTTTGAGTCGCACGAAAATCGACACATATGTACATATGTGTCATTTATTAGCTGACACAGAAGACCATTTTTCTTGTAGTGTTCATGCCTTTGACTGGGTATCCTTCATACCTTCGTTAGTATCTTTCTTCTATGTTCTCTCTCTTCTTTTCCTTTTTTCTCTTGTCTCTTTCCTCCTTTTCCTCTTTTCTATCTCTTTTCTTTTCTCTTTTTCTTTTTCTTTTTCCTTCTCTTTTCTTCGTTTCTTTTTTCTTCTCTTCTTTTACTGATCTACCCCTCATTAAAGGGATAGCCGATCGGTTATTTGACTGTCAGTTGATGGTTAGTCAATAGTCAACCAGTGATTTGACTGGCAGCAGGCGATTAAGGGCTTGTATAAAGCCCATTTATCCTCTTGTTGCTTTATTCATGTGTAACTTCTTCATTCTTCATATGATACACTTCTGGTTTTCTTCTACGTGTTCGTCTTGACTTCTTCTTTCCAATGGCTAGTCATCCAGTCCATCTTGACCTGAATGAGAGTGATCCGATATGCAAATAGACATTGAAGGGTGGTCTTTTGAAGGACCAAGAGGTGCATGTTGTCTATGATGTGGCTTCCTATACGATCATCCAAGTGCATTGTTCTTCATTCTTTGATTTTCCATTTTCAAGGAATTTTCTAGGTATGTATTCAGGTAGAGACTTCCATTTCTTACCTTAGGACTACCATGAGAACAAGATATGTGGGTCTTTTTCTAGAGCTCATAGTTGGTTTTTAGAGATAGAGAATAAGGCTGTTAGAAGTAAGATTGCCGCTACCAGCTTCTATGAGTTTATTACTTGTCTTTCACATGCTTCTCAATACATTGATCATCGAGCGTTAGCTGCTTTATGCAAGAGGTGGATGGACACGACTTAGACTTTTCACCTTTCGATCGATGAGATGACTATCATGCCTCTTGATATTGTCACTCTAACTGGCCTTCCATGCGGTGGCGAGGTCATTCCTATTGATGCCTCCATCGTAGACTCAAGGGATCAATAGAACTTGATCTGACAATTTCTTGGACGTAAGGTAAAGGTCAAGAATATTATTGCAATTCGATACACTCCCTTGCATGACAGTTGGAGGAGGAGATCCAACCTGACTCCAGTCGAGGTGGATCAGTATGCACATAGCTTCATTGTGTATCTACTCGATTCGTCGCTCTTCGCTAATGTATCGAACACCACATTTTTTACTATACTTCCTGCCCTCCAGGATATTAACTAAGTGAGGAATTTTTACGGGGCTGTGCTGCTCTTGGCCAGTTGTATTTCGATTTGGATCGTGCTTGTCGAGGTGTTTTTGGATTACTAGGTTTGCTCTGCTTCTTAAGGTAATTTCTTTCCTCTTTTACACCTTCATGTTTTATCTGTATGAATTCCATATCTAATTTTGCCTCATTCATGATAGATATGGTTATATGAGTTAGGCGTTCTTCCTTCTCCACTCCCTGCTTGTGAAGACTTTTCTTTCCCACGGATAAGGAGGTGGGCTGCACGTCATGCAGAGCTCGAGAGGTCTCATAAGTTGGACTTCTTTCGTGATTACATTCATATGACGACCTTGGACAAGGTAAAAGACGTTATAGTCAGTATTTCATTTACATCACAATATTACCATGCTTATTAATTCTTCGCAGATTTGCTTCGAGTGGTGGGGACCTGAGGAGAACTAGCCGATGGCTAAGAAGGTTGCCTCCCCATTCAACTAGTACCACATCTTTCTTCCTTGTGTGATCAGCATGATGTGGTATTTGGGTGATCACATTTGGGATTGGCTCGAAGGCACATCGTGTCATTTGATTCCTCCTTTACTACCAAATCTGATGATTGATTCAGTTGATTTAGCCATGGAGCCAAAGGTGTCAAATCATATGACTGGGATTCATTTGAGTGCAATCGAGTTTCCATTAATGACGACTTCTTACATTGACTAGGTTCAAGCTACCTTGTTACATATTAGACCCGGTTGATCTACTGATGAAACTCCTAATCCTTTTGCTATGCCTAGTCGTATTGACAGCTCTTCCGCTCATCGTGGGAAGAGATCGAGAGCCTCCTCTTCAGGTATTGGCACATCTGCTTCCTTTTCTGTTGCCACTTAGCTGCCCCATCCGCCTCTAGCTCCTTCAGCTACCTCAATTATTCCAACCGACCACATGATTGGTGACCTCCAGGCCTATCCCAGTAATGTTGTCTATACATGGGATGCTAGTGGACAACTCAGTAGTCATGTGATTATTGAGGATCCGAACATTCCTTTTCCCTTCGTTCCACAGGATACCACTCTATTAAGTCTTTTGACTATATATTCCTCAAGTTTCTTGTCATTCTTCAATCAATTTTTAAGGTGATATGATGCAGGTGCCACGATCTTCCATGGACCGAGTTTTTTGTACGTAGGCTGCTTCTCATAGATATGTTTTAGAGATGTCATATTAGTATTAGGTAAAGAACCATTCTATGCTTCATGTATGCATGATTTCTATCTTAATAGTTTCCTCTAACTGTGTGATTATTTTGCTTGGTTAGACGAATCATCAAGAGGTTGCTCATCTGGAGTAGAAGGTTGAACATTTTCAGGCTCAGATTGCTACTTTCTCCTTTGATGTTAACAAAGATGGTGTTGAGTAAGGACCGTCACCACCAGTTTCTTTCATGACTTCTTTTGTTCATTTTGCTTCTATGTATGAACTTCATGTACAATCAAATGTAAACAAGTTTCAGAAACTTAGTGCAAATTTTTTGTTTGCAATTCCATGCATCATGCAAATTTTAATAAATTTGCTTCCAAATTTATTCAAATTTGTTTCTACATCATCATTAATTCAATTCTGAATAAAACTACAAAGTTTGGAAATCTTGCGCTTGAAACTGCTTATCGATATGCGTTCCAAAAGTTAAAAAATTACACGAAATGAGGGCTGATGGGCTATGTTGCCCTAATAACTATCAGGCGACTGTTAGATAGCCGGACAACTATCAAGGAATCGCCAAGCGGTAGTCAGATAGTCGGTCAGTAGTTCTCCCAATGGCTTGCCCCATTCCTTCCCATTTTTGCTTCGTTTTACGCACTAATTAAGTGCTCTTTCCTCTTTTTTGCTTCTCTACATCTTTTCTCTCATTTATCGAGATTTCTTTCACATTTTTCAACGTTTTTCACGCTATTCAACATGTTTGAGGCCTCTCTCAAGACCCACTAGCCTCGTTTGAAGCCTTTAAAGGATGACGATTGGAAACGACTCAAATCCAGCTGCCTTTACCATTTGAAGTTTCTTCAAAATGTAAAGCTCGATGTCCCTCTTCTTAAAGAATGTACGACCTTCTGGGATCCTTATGATCACATCTTTCGCTTCAATAGGCAAGAGCTTTACCCCCTGTATGAGCTATTCTTTGCCATACTCGGTTGTCATCCGTCCAGTTTTGAGAAAATTATCCTGCCTACTGTTCAGGCACCATCAATATCTGGTCTTGCCCACTTCTTTGACTTCCTGATTTCAACCATGGGTATTCACATCAGAGGCGGTAGGGAGACATTAACTTGCATCATGCCTTTGCTCGAAATGATGGATAGGACCTCGTCTAGTTGGCTTAGCCTTCTTGAGTTTTGCCTTCTTGCAAAGTTTCTATTGATCTCTCTGATGGTCTTGGATATCCTCATCTTATGGCCATCATTTCTCAGATGGGACATGGTTTCACAGTAGTTCCCTTGATTTTGGCTAAGATGTTGATTGGTCTGGATTGAGTCAAGACTGATCCGGGTCATAGGTTTGGTGGCAGTCTCCTACTTCTTCATGTTTTTCTTTTTACCTTAAATTTTGCTCAAGCCACCTTTTCGGGTTTTTGACTTCATAGGTCCATTTTTTTAGGCTTTAATTTTTGCCTAAGTCACCTATTTCAGGTTTTCGACTTAGTGAGCTTGCCCTAATTTTTGCCTGAGTTGCCCTTTTCGGGTTCTTAGCTTAGCGGTTTTTTTTTCATACCCTAACTTTTGCTTAAGCGGCCGTTTCTAGGTCTTCAACTTAGCAAGATTACCTTAATTTTCTTTATTTCTTTTTCTTGGATTTGGTTACAATAGAGGCTATCTATTCTAGCATCGCCTTAAAAGGATATTTCCCATTATAGCTTGTTAGCCCTAAGGCTACATGATAATTTTGATGATAACAATACACATTGATTCATTATGATTTACTAATATGTTTATTTATGTGCAAGAATAATATCATTGAAATAATTGTAAAATCAAGAAGAGACTTATTAAAATGAAGTGTTGAAGTTAAGGAGAAGACTACATGTTAAAGGCACCAAAGTTTAAAACAAGGTTTGACTCAAGGAATGTGACACATGAGCAATATTCAATCAATTGGTCATATATATCTCTAAAAATGTCTAAATAATATGATTCTTGAGTCTTTGGAAAGATTACTCAATTTATAACATTTCATATGTTTTAAAGAAATTCAAATTTCAAGTGTAAGGTTGTCCAAATCATCATGCAAATTAAAAGACAAATGGAAGCAGTTGACATGAGCACCGAATACTCTTTTGGACATATCTTGAGCTAGAAAAATCAAAATAACTTGATTCTTATGGGATTGGAAAGAGGACTTAATAAGGCACATTTTATATGTCTTGAATAAATTCAAATTTTAAATGGAAGGCCAACATAATTGACATGCAATTCGGTGGACTGACACAGAGAAGAAAAATCAACTCACATGAGCACTCAATGGTGTTTTGGCCATATCTTAAGATAGAGATATCCAAATGCTTTGATTCTTAATGTTTTCGAAAGCTTATTCAAACATTCAGATCTTTTATGTTTTGAAGAAATTCAAATTTCAAACGGAAGGCTGACAGAATTATCATTCAATTTGGTGGACTGACACAGGGAAGAAAAATCAAGTCACATGATCACCGAATGGTGTTTTCGCCATATCCTAAGCTAGAGATATCCAAATGACTTGGTTCTTGATGAGTTGGAAAGCTTATTCAATTTTACAGATCTTTTATGTTTTGCAGATTTTCATATTTCAAACAGAACATTGACAAAAATGGCAGACAAAATTTCAATTTTTATGGTGGGCAGAAAATTTGGAGTTGGTGTCTTCACTTGATTAAGTTCATCCCATTTGCCTATAAAAGAAGCCCTTCTCCCATGCATTCAAAAATATCAAGAGAAGCATCTATCAAGCAAAAAATAAGAGAAATATCAAGTCTAGAGAGCTTTTATATTTTTTATCTACTCTTTGAAGAGAGTTGTACTTTTGTTGTAAAAATTATCCTTGTTCTTTTATTGTGGTGAGAGTGAGATATTCTTGTAAAGGATAATAGTTATCATTGAGAGAACTCTTGTTGTGTGTTATCAAGAGTTGAAGGAAGTTGCCTTGGTGAGGTTGTTCATCAAGAAGAACTCTTGGTGTGGTGTTATCAAGGGTTGAAGGAAGTTGCCTTGGTGAGGTTGTCATCAAGAAGAACTCTTGGTGTGGTGTTATCAAGGGTTGAAGGAAGTTGCCTTGGTGAGGTTGTTCATCAAGAAGAACTCTTGGTGTGGTGTTATCAAGGGTTGAAGGAAGTTGCCTTGGTGAGGTTGTTCATCAAGAAGAACTCTTGGTGTGGTGTTATCAAGGGTTGAAGAAAGTTGTCTTGGTGAGGTTGTTCATCAAGAAGAACTCTTGGTGTGGTGTTATCAAGAGTTGAACGAAAAAGTCTTGATGAGGTTGTTCATCAAGTAAGTTGTAAAGATTTCTACAACTTAGTGGAAAGCTTAGCTCGTGGAGCTAGGAGCCCGTGGACGTAGGCAAGGTTTGCCGAACCACGTAAGTTGAGTTTGCACTCTCTCTATCCCTATGCTCTTTACATTTACTTGCACTTGTGATTGTTTTTTATTGCTATTCTATTGATTGCATTCTATTTTCATCTTCTTCACCTTTATTCTCAAAGAAAGAGTTAAATAATTTTGATATTTTAAGAAAAGTTTTATAATTCCGTATTGATAAATAAAAACCCAGTTCACCCCCCACTTGGGTTGCCATACCTGGGTCAACATAGCTCTCGACTGCATACAAGGAGGAGACTTAAGAGACGTTCTTCTTGGATCGACTGGCATCATGTCATTCTTGATACTCAGATTCCCTAGCACTTTCCATGGTGAAGGCTGGAGCATGTGAAAGTCGGGACATATATCGCATGCATGCCCATAGTGGGCTTCACTCACAGTTCATTCTATGATCCTACAATACTGTATTTACAATATGGACTTGGTAGAGGATCGTGGATTCACCAACTACTTTCAATCTTGGAAGACTATTTGCTCGTTATCTAGAGCGTGTGAAGGATTCTTGGCCATGTCACACCATCGATAGAATCTATTCCATGATCTTGATTTTGGTATAGATGACCATTACAAGGATTGGGTGACCCTTCAAACTCTATTCCTGATCTACTATTCAAACTAGATGGTAGCATGAGCGATATGGCAAGCCTATTCGTAATCCATCGAAGAGCATGAATTCCTAAACGGTATAATCTTTTGTTCTTCGAATGACATGTCTATAATGAGACAACTCCGGCCATTAATCAGTCGTTTTTGGTTTTCTGATTAATTATTTTTTCTCTCACACATTTTTTTCTTTTTTTTCTTCATATACAGGATTTCTTCACCCTATCCATGTTGATCGGCTCAATGAACTCATTCCCTTTCCATGTCTAATAAGATGACAGCTTCACCAGACATGACCTTCGTCGCAATGAATGGGCTCTCCCAGTTAGGCATAAATTTCCCTCTTGGATCAAACACTACTGATCAAGTCTGTTTAAGGATCGATTCCCCTTCTTTGAACTTCCTTGCCTTTATTCTCTTGCTAAAGGCTCGAGCGACCCGCTTCTGATAGAGTTGCATGTGATATCTGGCCTTTATTCTTTTCTTATCATTCAAGGCCAATTGTTCACACCTATTGTCAACCCACTACCCTTCATGAATTCTTGCTTCCATCATAATTCTCATTGATTTCATTTGTATCTCAATTGGTAGGACCGCTTCTAAGCCATATACCAACGAGAAGGGTGTCATGCTTGTCAAACTTCTGGTGTTGTTCTATAACCCTACAACACAAGCAACAGCTTCTCCGCCTAATCTTTGTATGTCTGCACCGTCTTGACCAACATCTTCTCGATGTTTTATTGGCTGCTTCTACGACTTCATTTGCTTATGGCCTATATGGAGATGACTTATGGTGCTGAATCCCATATTTCTCGAACAAGGCTTTAGTCTCAGCTTGAAAATGAACTCCATTGTCAATCACGATGTGATGTGGCACTCTAAATCTACCTATGATATTCTTTTCAATGAACTTTGCCATCTGCTTTGCCCTTAGTTTATTGTAGAACTCAGCTTCTATCTAATTGGCAAAGTAGTCAATCGCCGCCAGCACATATCGATGCCCATTAGAGGTTGACGGCCTTATCCTGTCTATAATGTCAATGCCCCATGCAACAAACACTACAAGAAAAAAGTGTTTTCGTGTCACAAATTTTGTGTCGGTTTCTAAGAGAATGACACATATATAAACCTAGAAATCGGTCAAACACATATATGTCACACCTAGCAAAAAAATGGACCAACTGCTATGACGTTAATAGAATATGTGACACATATAGTTAATTAAAAAAATAAAAAAAGAAATTGGAAAATATAAAAGAAAACCTAATCTATAATCCTTTCCTCCTGCTTTTTCGACCTTTCCCGTGACAACCCTAAAAATCCCAACTCTTCCCGCTTGCAATTTTCCGCGACATCCGAAGCAATTCTTGCAATTTTTATCGATTTCCCGCTCGGTTCTGTCTTCCCAGTCGATTTCCCTCTCGAGTCTATCTTCCCTCTCGATTTTCCACTCAAATCTTGTCTTGTTCTTCTGTAATTCCCTCTCGAGTCTGTCTTGTTTTGAAGCTGCATATATACGACCGAAGCTGCATGAGAAAGCTGTAATCGCTTTCTGTCCACCACAATCTACGGGAGAAAACTGCAGCCGATAGCGTTCTGTCCACCAAGGTCTGCACGGCTTCCCTCTCCTTGAAGATCTCTCAGTGCTCTCTCTTTTCGGTAAGATTTCTCTATCTATCTCCTTCGATTTTGATTGTGAATCTGATTTTGGATTTGGGATTTATGGATCGTTTTTCGATCAGAGATTGTGTTGTTTCTAACCTGGGTTTTTAAGGATTTTCGATTTTTCCGACTCTGATAAAATCTGGAATTTTTGTTTGATAAGTTAAATTGGAAGAAAATGAATGAGATTTTGGTATACTAAAATTTCATCTTTTACTTTTTTTAAAAATAATTGATTATGCTGGCTTGCAATTTTATGATCAGATTTAATTTTTGAATGATTGAGAATCAGTTGAGTAAAAATCAAACATTTACGAACAAACTTTAAAATGGATTTGGAGACAGAGAATTAATAAAATATTTGTAACAGAAGGTTCAGGAGATTTGATTTGTTAATTAATTAGTTTAAAGTAGCAAAAACATCTTGATTTGGGTTCTTGTCAAGAAATTTACCATTTTGTTGTTGGTGTGTGGCCACGAGGCAGATTAAGTGATGGATGAGTGATTTGGCAGCAATCAGAAGCTGGCCTCTGTTTGGTTTTTCGGTTAATAAGCTAGGAATTGAGATGTACTACCTAGTGGAAAGTGCACTTTGTATAAGACGCAAGATTCCAGCTCCAGCTGGTAATTGCAATAACAAATATAAGTTTTAGTATCTTTGTCTTTGTTGATTTCTAATTAATTTCCTTCCGTTTGTTAGAGTAATGTAATCAAGCAAATTCTTATTTGCTTAGTGATTTCTACCTATCATAACAGATATATTCAACAAAATAAAAAGGGGTTGGGATGGGTAGGGTTAGGCTGGGGCGGGGCCAGGAGGGGGTGTGTGGAAATTAAGTTACAATATCTAACCTATATATTAACAATAAAATTTTATAGCCATTAAACTTTCACACACCTTGTCTTGTAAAATGATATCTTCAATCACATGAGAACTTAACTTGATTACAACTAATGGTAAAACAATCACAACAGAAATAATTTGAAACAACCTACAAGGAAATTTACAAATTAATCAACTAAAAATGCTATGGGAAACTCAATCCTCTAGTTGCAATAAGAGAAACAAGTCTCAATAAATTATCCATTCTAGGTCTTCTTATTTTTTTTTTCTTAAGTAATACTACATATACAAAACTATATAAATTCTTGCAACAAATTGATGTGACATTTCGTTGTTATTAACGTGATAATCACAGAATCTGTAACCTTTGTTATTAATTGACCAGATTGGGATTCTGTAACCTTTTAATTGAAAAAACAGCCACTTGTGTTTTAGTTACCAAACTTATTGATATTAAATTATCAAGGTTGACATTAATTTTCTCTTTTTCATTCTTTGCTGTGATACGTCTAACTTGTTGACCCAGGTATGGCAATACAAGAAGGGGGTGAATTGGATTTTTATTTATAAAAACGTGGTTCGACAAACCTTGCCTACGTCCACGGGCTCCTAGCTCCACGAGCTAAGCTTTCCACTAAGTTGTAGAAATCTTTACAACTTGCTTGATGAACAACCTCACCAAGACTTTTTCTTTCAACTCTTGATAACACCACACCAAGAGTTCTTCTTGATGAACAACCTCACCAAGGCAACTTCCTTCAACCCTTGATAACACCACACCAAGAGTTCTTCTTGATGAACAACCTCACCAAGGCAACTTCCTTCAACTCTTGATAACACCACACCAAGAGTTCTTCTTGATGAACAACCTCACCAAGGAAAGAGTTCTCTCAAGGATAACTTTTATCCTTTACATGTAGATCTCACTCTCACCACAATACAAGAACAAAGAAAAGTTTTACAACAAAAGTACAACTCTCTTCAAGGAGTAGATAAAGAATATAAAAGCTCTCTAAACTTGATATTTCTCTTGTTTTTTGCTTGATCAATGCTTCTCTTGCTCTTGCTGAATGCATGGGAGAAGGGCTCCTTTTATAGGCAAATGAGATGAACTTAATCAAGTGAAGACACCAACTCTAAATTTTCTGCCCACCATAAAAACCGTAATATTTTCTACCATTTTTGTCAATGTTCCATTTGAAATTTTAAAATCTACTAAATGGAAAAATCTGTAAAATTGAATAAGCTTTTCAACGCATCAAGAACCAAGTCATTTGGATATCGGTAGCTCAACATATGGCCAAAACACCATTCGGTGCTCATGTGACTTGATTTTTCTTCCTTGTGTCAGTCCATTGAATTGCATGTGTATTATGTCAGCCTTTCATTTGCAATTTGAATTTCTTCAAAGAATATTAAATCTTCTCCATTGAATCATCTTTCCAATGCCACAAGAATCAAGTCATTTGAATATCTCTAACTCAAGATATGGATAAAACATCATTCGGTGCTCAAATGAGTTGATTTTTCTTCTCTGTATCAGTCCACCGAATTGCATGTCAATTATGTCAATGTTCCATTTGAAATTTGAATTTATTTAAAACATAGAAATGTGCTTCATTAAGTCCTCTTTCCAATGCCACAAGAATCAAGTTATTTTGATTTTTCTAGCTCAAGATATGTCCAAAAGAGTATTCGGTGCTCATGTCAGCTGCTTCCATTTGTCTTTCAAATTGCATGATGATTTGGACAACCTTACACTTGAAATTTGAATTTCTTTAAAACATATGAAATGTTATAAATTGAGTAAGCTTTCCAAAGGCTTAAGAATCATGTTATTTGGACATTTGTAGAGAAATATATGACCAATTGATTGAACATTGCTCATGTGTCACATTCCTTGAATCAAACCTTGTTCTTAAACTTT
The DNA here is from genome assembly GCA_013180625.2 of Boswellia sacra. Classification (NCBI taxonomy): domain Eukaryota; kingdom Viridiplantae; phylum Streptophyta; class Magnoliopsida; order Sapindales; family Burseraceae; genus Boswellia; species Boswellia sacra. The sequence goes on along the minus strand of SNVD02009302.1, from coordinate 14,484 downwards.
GGTGCCTTTAACATGTAGTCTTCTCCTTAGCTTCAACACTTCATTTTAATAAGCCTCTTCTTGATTTTACAATTATTTCAATGATCTTACTCTTGCACATAAATAAACATGTCAGTAAATCTCAATTAATCAATGTGTATTGTTATCATCAAAATTATCATGTAGCCTTAGGGCTAACAATCTCTCCCTTTTTGATGATGACAAACTATTGATTGCTTTCAAATAATATCTAAAGTAAAGAATGAAAATAAAATCAAGAATAAACAAAAAAATGGCACTTGTTATGAATATAAGTAATCCAACTATTTCTCCCTCTTTTGTTATCATTAAAAAGATGTAATCAAATTAACTACTCCCCCTAAATATATTCTCCCCCTTAACATATGCTACCATTCAAAGATTATCATATAAGAAAAATTAAGACATATGCAACATACCTAATTCTCTTCTAATTTTGTAAAATCTATCTTGACTAAGGGGTTTATTCAAATTTAAGTCTAGGGACTAATTCCCAAACTTGATTTCTATCAAATTGGTTTAATTCTTCTTGCATAGCCAAAATCCAACTTTCATCATTTTTGGCTTGTTTAAAAGATTTTGGTTCAAATTGAGTGACAAATGCAAAATGATTACAAAATTTTCTAAAAGAATATTTAGTTCTCATACCTTGTGATGGTTCACCAATAATAAGATCTTTAGGGTGAGCTTTTGCATACCTCAATTCCTTTGGTAATTCTTAGGAAGAGTCATTTACTTCCTCAAGCTTTTCTTATTGGAGTTGTAATTCATCTTGGCTCTTTTCATCAAGCCTTGATTCCTTGATTTGCCTTTCAACCTTAACAATATCATCATCTAAATTCTTTGAAGAAATCACATTAGTTTCGTCAAATTCAACATGCATAGATTCTTCAATAGTAAGAGTCTTTTTGTTAAAAACTCTATATGCTTTACAATGGTTGGAGTAGCCAACAAAAATTTCAACATCGGTTTTTGCATCAAATTTTCCAAGGTTATCCTTGGTGTTTAAAATAAAACATTTACATCTAAAAACTTTAAAAAATCCAATGTTGGGTTTTCTCCATTTCCAAAGTTCATAAGGAGTTTTCTTTATTAAAACTCTAATATGGACTCTATTGATTATAAAGCATGCGGTATTAATAGCTTTAGCCTAAAAATATTTTGGCAAATTATTTTCAAGTAACATGGTCCTAGCCATTTCTTGAATAGTCATATTTTTTTTCTCAACAATACCATTTTGTTGTGGAGTTCTAGGTGCGGAAAAGTTATGTTCAAAACCATTTTCATCACAAAGATTTTTAAATGCAACATTGTCTACTTCACCACCATGATCACTCCTAATGGACACAATAGAATAACCTTTTTAATTTTAGACTCTTTTTATAAATTTTGAAAAAGCTTGTGTAGTCTCATTTTTAATTTTCAAGAATAACACCCAATTGAATCTTGAATAATCATCCACAATAAAAAAAATATATAATATTTTCCACCAAGGCTTTGAGTTCTTGATGGTCCAAATAAATCCAAATGAAGCAATTGTAGAGATTTATTTGTTGAAATAAATTTCTTTATTTAAAAAAAAGTTCTCACTTGTTTTCTAAATTGACAAGCATCACAAATCTTATCCTTTTCAAATTTTATTTTCGAAAAATCATCAACTAAATCATTTTTAGAAATTTTTGAAATTGTGTCCATGCTAGCATGACCTAGTCTTCTATGCTATAACCAAGCATCATGATTAACAATGAAATAATTTTCTATATGATTATTAACATCAATATCAATTGTATAAATATTACCACATCTATTACCAACAAATAATGTCTTATTGTTACTAACATCCTTAATCACACATTTATTAGCCTCAAAACCAACAAAATATCCCTTATCAATTGAGTAATACTAATCAAATCATGTAAGCAAAACATTTTCAATAATAGGTGAAGAAGGGTTACCAATATCACCGTGTTCGATTACCTTTCCTTTGGCATTATCACCGAAGGTCATATATTTCCCTTTCTTCATGATTAATCTTGAGAACTTGGAGGCATCTCCGATCATATGCCTTGAGCATCCACTATCTAAGTACCACTTGTGTTTGTCACTCTTTTGTTTCTATAATCAACATTCAAAGAGAGACTTTTTGGTACCCAAATGTTCTTGGGTCCTTGGGGGTTAGTTATGATACTTTTTGGAACCTATATTTGTTTCAAATTAGGATTTCTCTTAATATAACAAGAATGCACTTTATGTCCTTTTCTTCCACAGTAAGTACATGAATGATTAGAATTATTCCTAGAAGATACATGAACAAAATAGTTTTTAAAATACTTTTGATTTTTATGAGTTTTATATCCTAAGCCTCTTTTATAAAAAACACACCTTTGATTTTGTAACATAGAATTCAAATTTTTTATACTTTTTGTAAAACTATCAACAATATTTCTTAAGTCATTATTTTCCTTTTTCAAAATAACCTTTTCTTTCTCCAATTTATCAAAATCCTTTGTTTTAAAATGTCATTTTAGTTTTTAATGAATGTATTTGACTTTCCAAACTTTCAAAATCTTTTTGCTTTAAAATTTCATTTTCATTTTCTAAAGCTTCATTTATTTCCACCAACTTTTCTAATTGAGATAACATGATTTTTGTCTTCTTTTTGAAAGCATTGATTTTTGAATTTTGTTTATCAACTTGCACATGTAAATTTTGGAATGCTTCAAGTAATTCATCATATGAAAGCTTAGGATCATAGTTTAGAATACTTACCTCATCTTCACTTAAAGCCATGAAGCACATGTTTGTCACTTCGCAATCTTCTCCATCATTCTCCTTCAAGGTGATTTCATGAGTCATGAGAGAACCCATAAGTTCTTCTAATGGTAGTTTGGTTAGGTCCTTTGCTTCTTGAATTGCCGTCACCTTTAGCTCCCAAGATTTTGGTAGACACCTAAGAATCTTTCTCACCATTTCAACATTAGAATAAGATTTACCAAGAGATTTCAAACTATTAATAATATCCGTAAATCTAGTAAACATTTCAGAAATTGATTCATCCGATTTCATCTTAAAAAAGCTCATAACTATGAACTAGCATACTAATTTTGGATTCTTTAACTTGACTAGCTCCTTCATGAGTTACTTCAAGTGTGTGCCATATTTCTTGTACCGTAGAACAAGTAGATATTCTATTAAACTCATTTCTATCTAGAGCACAATATAACACATTCATAGCTTTAGCATTCAAACTCAATTTCTTTTTATCATCTTCACTAAACTCTTTAGGTTCTTTAAGCATGCATTCCCCATTTTCAATTTTCGTAGGAACAAAAGGTCCTTCCAAAACAATAGACCACAAATCATAATCAAAAGATTTCAAGAAAATACTCATTCTAGTTTTCCAATAAGAGTAATCACTTCCATTAAAAAATGGAGGTCTAGAGATAGAAAGTCCCTTAACATATGAAGTTGAATTAAAAGTTGTCATAGCTCAAAAATCGATTAAGATTTGAAAAATTGAGCAACCTTGCTCTGATACCACTTGTTGATCCAGGTATGGCAACACAAGAGGGGGGGTGAGTTGGGTTTTTATTTATAAAAACAGATTTAGAAAACTTTTCTTGAAAGATCAAAATTATTTAAATCTTTCTTTAAGAACAAAAGTGAAGAAGATGAAAATAGAATGCAATCAAGAGAATGGCAATAAAAAATGATCACAAGTGCAAGTAAATGTAAAGAGATAGGGATAGAGAGAGTGCAAACTCAATTTACGTGGTTTGACAAACCTTGCCTACGTCCACAGGCTCCTAGCTCCATGAGCTAAGCTTTCTACTAAGTTGTAGAAATCTTTACAACTTGCTTGATGAACAACCTCACCAAGACTTTTTCCATCAACCCTTGATAACACCACACCAAGAGTTCTTCTTGATGAACAACCTCACCAAGGCAACTTCCTTCAACTCTTGATAACACCACACCAAGAGTTCTTCTTGATGAACAACCTCACCAAGGCAACTTCCTTCAACCCTTGATAACACTACACCAAGAGTTCTTCTTGATGAACAACCTCACCAAGGCAACTTCCTTCAACTCTTGATAACACCACACTAAGAGTTCTTCTTGATGAACAATCTCACTATGGAAAGAGTTCTCTCAAGGATAACTTTTATCCTTTACAAGTAGATCTCACTCTCACCATAATACAAGAACAAAGAAAATTTTTACAACAAAAGTACAACTCTCTTCAAAGAGTAGATAAAGAATATAAAAGCTCTCTAGACTTGATATTTGTCTTGTTTTTTGCTTGATCAATGCTTCTCTTGCTCTTGCTGAATCCATGGGAGAAGGGCTCCTTTTATAGGCAAATGAGATGAACTTAATTAAGTGAAGACACCAACTCCAAATTTTTTGCCTACCATACAAATTATAATTTTTTCTACCTTTTTTTTCAATGTTCTGTTTGAAATTTGAAAATCTGCAAAACAAAAAATATTTGCAGAATTGAATAATCTTTCCAACGCATCAAGAGCCAAGTCATTTGGATATCGGTAGCTCAACATATGGCCAAAACACTATTTGATGCTCATGTGACTTGATTTTTCTTCCTTGTGTCAGTCTACCGACTTGCATGTGTATTATGTTAGCCTTCCATTTGAAATTTGAATTTCTTCAAAGAATATGAAATCTATTTCATTGAATCATATTTCCAATGCCATAAGAATCAAGTCATTTGGATATCTCTAACTCAAGATATGGATAAAATATCATTTGGTGCTCAAATGAGTTGATTTTTCTTCTCTATTTCAGTCCACCGAATTGCATGTCAATTATGTCAGCCTTCCGTTTGAAATTTGAATTTATTCAAAACATATGAAATGTGCTTCATTAAGTTCTATTTCCAATGCCATAAGAATCAAGTTATTTTGAGTTTTCTAGCTTAAGATATGTCCAAAAGAGTATTCGGTACTCATGTCAGCTGCTTCCATTTATCTTTCAAATTGCATGATGATTTGGACAACCTTACACTTGAAATTTGAATTTCTTTAAAACATATGAAATGTTATAAATTGAGTAAGCTTTCCAAAGGCTTAAGAATCATGTTATTTAGACATTTGTAGAGAAATATATGACCAATTGATTGAATATTGCTCATGTGTCATATTCCTTAAATCAAACCTTGTTCTTAAACTTTGGTGCCTTTAACATGTGGTCTTCTCCTTAGCTTCAACACTTCATTTTAATAAGCCTCTTCTTGATTTTACAATTATTTCAATGATCTTACTCTTGCACATAAATAAACATATTATTAAATCTCAATTAATCAATGTGTATTATTATCATCAAAATTATCATGTAGCCTTAGGGCTAACATAACTAATCAAAATCTTTTCAGCATCTAGCCCTGGAATATGTTGTTAAATTCCATTTTATTCTTTATCCATAACGTATTGACTGGCTATTTTAATTTCATTTGCAGCCCATGTCAAAACTGCCCTTGGCTATCGTGATTTAGTGACATTCTAAGTGCTACTACTATCGAAGTTTTCTCCTTGCACAAGAGAGTAAGGGAAATTTAGCACTACTATTGAAGCTTTCGCCTTGCACAAGAGGGTAAGAGAAATTTAATTAAGTTATCCTCATAATTCATGCTTATGAGAAACTCAAAATATATTCTCACTTGCCAAGCTTATGTTCATCATAATTTTTTATATTTTATAATATTATTAACATCGTAAGTTATGTTCACACATCTTCATGCTTATGTCAAAAAGGTTTAAAGCCATAAGAGTGAGGTGCGTTTTCAAGTTACATCCTTGTATTCAGGTATGATTATTTATGTAAGTCCTTCCACTTTCTTTTTCCTTTCTTTCTTTTCAATTTTCTTTTCTAAGAAAAAAGAATTTAAAGATTAAGAACAAGAAAGATTCAATCATATTAAGCCAGGTTTCCGTAAACACCAATATATAGAGAGCAAGAATTTTTATTAATCATGTTTTGATAAGCTATATGTTTTATTATTGTTCATTCCCAGCTTGTCTCAAAATTTTGTGATCTGGCCATTGAGATCTAGTAAACTTCTCAGCAACCAATATTGTAGCTATCTCCTTGCATATCAGAGTAAGGAAATTTAAGTTCTATACATCATGGTCTAGCTTTTTTTTTTTTAACTTCTAATATGCATGAAAGATATTAGTTTAAGTAGTAAAGAGAATGTACTTGAAAAGAGCTATACAAGATAAATGTTGTATACAGAATAATAAATGCGTCACATTATTAAGAACAGAGCAAAATACCATCTAGAAGATAAAATGAGATTTGGAAATTAAATTAATTTGTAAATAGTTAAAGGTAGTTTAGCAGCATACAAACCTATAAAGGAAGTTTAGCAACATAAAAACCTATTTATACAATATATCTGCAGAATTTGATTCCATATACACCATAATATTAGATAAGTAGAATTAATTTAAACAACATTATAGTATAAATGCTTATTATTGTTATTATTATTCTTTGTTGTTGTGATGTATTATGCATTGAATGTACCAAATTTATTTCTTTTTCATTTTTAATTATGAACGATGATGTGCAATGTTTTATACATACCAACTACTTTTACCCACTACTTTAAATTTTATTATTCCTAAAAAATTTCTTTTATATACAAAATGATACGATATAATATAATTCACTTCTACAAAAAATCATTATATATAGAATATTGAAAACAATATTATAGTTACAAAAATTTTCATATAAAACCTTGTAAAAGTTAAAAAATTCAATTTATGATATGTGGGTCATTTCTATGATATGTGGGTGATTAACATGTCAATAACAGAGAAAGTATCACATCAATTTATTGCAAGAGTTTATATATATAATTAGTACATAAATTTTTGTCTAACATTACTCTAAAAAACAAAGATTCATTTGAAGAACAAGAAAAGCAAATATATTAAGACTTGTTTCTCTTATTGCAACTAAAGGACTGAGATTTTCCAGATGTTTTCGATTGATTATTTTGTAGATTTGTTTGCAGTTGTTTCAAATTAGAAGAGTGGTCTGAGTATTCCTTTTGCAATATTTTTGTACTGAACTTTTACATATTTATATTCTTTATTTTTGATTTTTTTTCTTTGATGTATCTGCTAGAAAGCCAAGCGGAGTTATCAGAAGGATCTAGCTAGTCTTAAGGAGGCCAGAAAGTCTAATTCGCTTGCTTGAGATGATCAAGAAAGTAAGTATGAATTATCTCTAGTTTCACCAAGGTATCTAAGTATCAGCTCTAGTATCAAGACAAGTCTTGAAAATATTGATATTGTAATTATCTCATCTGTTTGACTGGAATTCTGTTTTATTTTGTGAGGTTATGTGTGAAAATGTATATGGTCATGATATTGTATGACCTGAATGTCACTTAGGTTGGGATAAAGTATTAATTACATTCTTCTCACATCCAATATGACTGTTAAATCCTTACTCATGAAGCCGCTTGGTCTGTGCAAGTAGTTATAAGTGTGATTCCTTAATGAGCCAAGCTTCTGAAAGCTCTGATTGGGTTCTAGGAATTTTTTTGTCTGGTTTCATGTTATTCCAGTGGCAAGATCCTATAAACAATGAATGTAGAATGCTTCAAAAGTGAGAAATTTCTTGGACTACTACTTGGTTAACCTTTCACATTATGTTTTGTTACTAATTTGCTTGGTAGGTTCAGAATTTCTATTTAAAAGCTTATTCATTAACTCACTTGTGGTAGTGAACATGCTTGAGTTTCGCTTGATATAGCCATAATTCCTTCCTTTCCCTTGCTCGGTGAGATATAAACTTGGGGTCTAATATCTATTTGCTTAAGTAATAGCCCGTTTTGTGGGATCTTTCATTGAAAATGATCATTTTAGCATTTATGAATAGTTCTTTTTTTCAACTAGATAGTTTTAGTTTCAAACTGATACAGCTGAATGATGACAGAATGGTAGTATGAATAGTTCTTTTGTATGCTCTGGATGAGGAATAGCATATTTTGATGAGGAAGTTTCAGTTTAAGAATAGTTATTTTGTATGCTCAAGTTTAGGAATAAAATAGTTTCTTGCTGATAGTTGATATTTTTTAGGCTTAGAATTTTTATAGGTAATTTGTCATTTTATGAATAAGCTTAAGATATGTTATTTTGCACCTCTCACCTCATGTCTCAGTCTGATGTTAATTATATTTTGTGGGTAACTTGAAGGGATTTTAATAGTTGATTTGTTTGTTATTTTGTGGGTTTGGTGGGTTGTTATAAGCTTCTCAAGTGTTGTTGATAAACACATGAAAGTACACTCTTAAGCATAAATAATTAATGCTAATTGGACACTATTATAAAGCTTTTATGATATTTTAGCATAATTATTTTGCTTATGCCTCTTTTACATTTATTTCATTTCTTTTGCATTTTCTTTAGTCTTTATCTTGAAATAAAGTATTGTCCTTAAATTGTGATTAATGGAAATCATTTTTTCAGATTTAATAAAATGGACACAACTCTCAATTTATAGATCAAAATGGAGAGATTATTGAACCTGGAGCAACATGTCTCAATTTTACACAAAGTTGAAGAACAATCAAAAGCCCAAATCCAACATTGATGGGCCGAAATTGAGACACAACAAAACCAAATTGTAGTTGTTTCTCAGCCCAACCCATGTCCAGTATTTGGGCCATATCTCAGAGAATACTTGTCCAAATTGCATGAATCTGGTGGCCCTGGAAAGCTGAGACAAAATGCTACAACTTTCATGTTTTCCACAAAGCCCAATTCGGTCCATTAGGTGGTAAAAAATCAGCTGCAAGTTGGTGGCCGTCATTGTGGAAAAATTGGTGGAGGTTTGGTGTAACAGTTCCATTTCATCACCTATTTAAGGACAACTTGAGGAATTGAATGGGGGGAGAGAAAAAATCATTTGAGTTCACATTTTATCATTGTATATTACAATTCTCTCTTGTATTTTCTATTTGGAAATGATAAAAATGAATTGTAAGTTAGGCTAGAACTCTTGGTAAGGCTAGAGATGAACTTGTATGTGTAGTTTATCTATTTCTCCACTTTCATTCTACTTCAAGGGCTATAAAGATTGTATGTTTGTTTATGTGCTAAACTCTTTCTCATCTTGTGATTTCTTTTTAATCTAGAAATTATAATTCTCAATTTCATATAAATTCAGTCATGCTTTCTTTATGTGATTCATGTTGAATTATAATTGTTACTGGTAGTTTCATTTTATGAGTTAGTCCTTTACTACAATATTGTCATGTGATATATTGTTGCTCTTGGATAACTTGTAAGGATGAATGTTGTTGGTAAATATTGCTTGTAAAGAGTTTATGCATATCAAATACATGTGTTTATCATTTATGCTATATTATACATATTTTCCGATTGATTGTTTGGCATGTGAAACTTTCAATTGAGTTATACTTATTAAATCAAAGTGGGGATTAGATTTACAAAACATATAAGTGATTCTCGATGCCTTACTTCTTAATTACCATCAATTGTTTCCAATTATTAAACATTGTATTTTCTTTAGAACTAATCACTTCAAAGTTAAATTTTATATCTTTATTATCTTTTATATTTTTGTTTTACTAACCTCTTTTATCAAAGGCCTCCTTGTGGATTCGACACCTCAACATATACTACAATAACCGCGGTATATTTTGGGCATAAACAGTTGTTTATTGAGCTTGAAGAGAGCTGTTTCAGATTTTGCTGCTTAAATTTTGGAATAGTTTTGTGTTTCTCTAAGGTGGTAATCAGTATTTGAGTGATTTTCATTGTGTTTGATTGAGACTTGGATTTTCGTTCAGATATTATAATCTTGTTGATTTGATTTGTGTGTTTGTTTTGGTTGATATGTGAATGGATGAGTTTATAGATCTATGTTGAAAGAGTCTGTTCTGGGTTCTTGAGCTAGCTGGGAGCATCTTTTTTTATTTATTTTATTTATTTTTAGGAAATGGTTTGTGTTGACCCAGGTATGACAACCCAAGAGGGGGGGTGAATTGGGTTTTATTTATCAAAACGAATTTATAAAACTTTTCTTGAAAGATAAAAATTATTTCACTTTTTCTTTTGAGAATAGAAGTGAAGAAGATAAAAATAGAAGTTATCTAAGATGCAATCAAGAGAATAGCAATAATAAATAATCTCAAGTGCAAGTAAATGTAAAGAGTATAGGGAATAGAGAGAGTGCAAACTCAATTTACGTGGTTCGGCAAACCTTGCCTACGTCCACGGGCTCCTAGCTTCTCCACACTAGGCTTTGCCACTAGTTGTAGAATACTTTACAACTTGCTTGATGAACAACTTCACCAAGACTTTTTTTCCTCACAACTCTTGATAACACCACACCAAGAGTTCTTCTTGATGAACAACCTCACCAAGGAAAGAGTTCTCTCAAGGATATCTTTTAGCCTTTACAAGAAGATCTCACTCTCACACAATATAAGAACAAAGAAAAGTTTTTACAACAAAAGTACAACTCTCTTCAAAGAGTAGATAAAGAATATAAAAGCTCTATAAACTTGATATTTCTCTTGGCTTTTTTTGCTTGATAAAATGCTTCTCTTGCACTTAGCTTTTTTTTTTGAATGCATGCATGGGAGAAGGGCTCCTTTTATAGGCAAATAGGATGAACTTAATCAAGTGAAGACACCAACTCCAAATTTTCTGCCCACCATAAAAACTATAATCTTGTATTCCATTTTTGTCAATGTTCCGTTTGAAATTTGGAAATCTGCAAAACATTAAAGATTTACACATTTGAATAAGTTTCCAATGCATCAAGAAACAAGTCATTTGGATATCTGTAGCTCAAGATATGGCCAAAAAACCATTTGGTGCTCATGTGACTTGATTTTTCTTTCTTGTGTCAGTCCACCAAATTGAATGATAATTCTGTCAGCCTTCCGTTTGAAATTTAAATTTCTTCAAAACATGAAAGATCTGCATATTTGAATATCTTTCCAAAACATTAAGAATCAAAGCATTTGGATATCTCTATCTTAAGATATGGCCAAAACACCATTCGGTGCTCATGTGAGTTGATTTTTATTCTCTGTGTTCAGGACCACCGACAGATTGCCATGTCGAATTATGTTAAGGCCTTACATTTGAAATTTGAATTTCTGTCAAAAAATATGAAAATGTGCCCATTAAGTTATCTTTTAATGCCATAAATAAGAATCCAAGTCATTTGATTTTTCTAGCCTCAAGATATGTCAAACAAAAGGAGTTATTCGGTGCCATGTCAGCTGCTTCCATTTATCTTTCATCTTGCAGGATGATTTGGCGATCTTACACTAAAATTGAAATTTCTTTAAAACATATGAAATTGTTATACATTGAGTGAGCTTCCAAAGGCTCAGAATCATGTTAATTTGGGCCTTTGTAGATAAATATATGACCAATTGATTTAACATTGCTCATGTGTCACATTCCTTGAGTCAATCCTTGTTCTTTAACTTTGGTGCCTTTAACATGTAGTCTTCTCCTTAGCTTCAACACTTCATTTTAATAAGCCTCTTCTTGATTTTAAAAATATTTCAATGATATTACTCTTGCACATAAATAAACATGTTAGTAAATCTCAATGAATCAATGTGTATTGTTATCATCAAAATTATCATGTAGACTTAGGGCTAACAATCTCCCCCTTTTTGATGATGACAAACCATTGATTGCTTTAAAATATAATCTAAAATAAAGAATGAAAATGAAATCAAGAATAAACAAAAAGAGAGCAAAGAGCAATTGTTATAAATACAAGCAATCCAACCATACCATTTCTCCCCCTTGTGTTATCATCAAAAAGATGTAATCAAATTAATTACTCCCCCTAAATATATTCTCCCCCTTAACATATGTTACCATTCAAAGATTATCAAATAAAAGAAAAATTAAGATATATCCAACATGCCTAATTCTCTTCTAATTATGCAAAATCTATCTTGACTAAGGGTTTAGTAAATATATCAGCTAATTGTTTTTCGGTGGGAACAAATTCTAAAGAAATATTACCTTTTTGCACATGATCTCTAATAAAATGATGTCTAATCTCTATATGCTTAGTCATAGAGTGTTGTATGGGATTTTTTGAAATGTTAATGGCACTTGTATTATCACATTTGATGGGAATGTGATCAAATACCACACCATAATCTTTTAAAATTTGTTCATCCAAAGAGCTTGTGCACAACAACTTCCTACTGCAATATACTCGGCTTCCGCGGTTGATAATGCAACAGAATTTTGTTTTATACTAAACCATGATACTAATGCATGTCCTAGAAAATGGCAAGAGCCACTAGTGCTCTTTCTATCAAGAAGACTTCTAGCAAAGTCCGCATCGGAATAACTAATTAGATCAAAATTATCACACTTAGGATACCAAAGACTTAGATTTATGGTACCAAGAAGATATCTAAATATCCTCTTTACAGCCCTAAGGTGAGATTCCTTTGGACAAGATTGAAATCTAGCACACATACACACACTAAACATAATATCGAGTCTACTAGCAGTTAAATACAAAAGAGAGCCAATCATACCTCGATATTTTGTTACCTCAACATCTTTTCCTTTCTCATTTTTGTCAAGCTTGGTTAATGTACCCATAGGTATGTTATATGTCCTTGAATTATCCATGCCAAACTTCTTGAGAAGATCTCTTGTGTATTTAGCTTGATTTATGAAGATCCCATCCATTGATTGCTTGATTTGAAGTCCAAGGAAGAAATTTATTTCTCCCATTAAGCTCATTTCAAATTCTTGTTGCATACACTTGGAAAATTCTTCACACATAGAAATATTAGTAGCACAAATATAATATCATCAACATAGATTTGAACAATTAATAAATCATCATTTTTTGTTTTAACAAAAAGAGTAGTATCAACTTTTTTCATTTCGAAACCATTATCAATGAGAAATTTGCTCAATCTATCATACCATGCTCTTGGTGCTTGTGTCAAGCCATAAAGTGCCTTTTTGAGTTTGAAAACATGGTTTGGAAAATCATGATTTTGAAAAACAAGAGGTTGCTCTACATATACTTCCTCCATAATGTAACCATTTGAAAATGCACTTTTGACATCCATTTGGTATAATGTAAAATTTTTATAACATGCAAATGCACACAACATTCTAATGGATTCTAATCTAGCAACCGGTGCAAAAGTTTCCTCATAATCAATACCTTCTTCTTGATTGCATCCTTGAGCAACAAGTCTAGCTTTATTTCTAATAATGGTGCCATTTTCATCTACTTTATTTCTAAAAATCCATTTAGTGCCTATAATAGAATGATTTTTGGGTCTAGGGACTAATTCCCAAACTTGATTTCTTTCAAATTGGTTCAATTTTTCTTGCATAGCCAAAATCCAACTTTCGTCATTTTCGGCTTCTTTAAAAGTTTTTGGTTCAAATTGAGAGACAAATGCAAAATGATTACAAAAGTTTCGAAAAGAAGATCTAGTTCTCATACCTTGTGATGGTTCACCAATAATAAGATCTTTAGGGTGAGCTTTTGCATACCTCAATTCCTTTGGTAATTCTTGGGAAGAATCATTTACTTTCTCAACTTTTCTTGTTGAAGTTGTAAATCATCTTGACTCTTTTCATCAAGCCTTGATTCCTTGATTTGCCTTTCTACTTCAACAATATCATCATCTAAATTCCTTGAAGAAATCACATTAGTTTCATCAAATTCAACATGCATAGATTCTTCAATAGTAAGAGTCTTTTTGTTAAAAAACTCTATATGCTTTACTATGGCTGGAGTAGCCAACAAAAATTCCAACATCGGTTTTTGCATCAAATTTTTCAAGGTTATCCTTGGTGTTTAAAATAAAACATTTACATCCAAAAACTTTAAAAAATCCAATGTTAGGTTTTCTTCCTTTCCAAAGTTCATAAGAAGTTTTCTTTATTAAAGCTCTAATATGGACTCTATTGATTATAAAGCATACGGTATTAACGGCTTCGACCCAAAAATATTTTGGCAAATTATTTTCAAGTAACATGGTCCTAGCCATTTCTTGGATAGTCCTATTTTTTCTCTCAACAACACCATTTTGTTGTGGAGTTCTAGGTGCGAAAAAATTATGTTCAAAACCATTTTCATCACAAAGATTTTCAAACGCAACATTGTCTACTTCACCACCATGATCACTTCTAATGGATACAATAGAATGCCCTTTTTGATTTTTGACTCTTTTTGTAAATTTTGAAAAAGCTTGTATGGCCTCATTTTTAGTTTTCAAGAATAATACCCAAGTGAATCTTGAATAATCATCCACAATAACAAAAACATAATACTTTCCACCAAGGCTTTGAGTTCTTGATGGTCCAAATAAATCTAAATGAAGAAATTGTAGAGGTTTATTTGTTGAAATAAATTTCTTTTGTTTAAAAGAAGTTCTCA
>SNVD02009301.1:0-37718 GCA_013180625.2 Boswellia sacra | reverse complement strand
TTTTCTTGTACAAATCCTCCTCAGGATTATCAAGATTATTACTAACTTATGATTCATAAGGCTCGAGATCTTTATTCTGAAGCCTCTACTGGAAACACTTTGCTTAGGTCCAAATTCCTAAAGAAAAATCAGTCTCGGTATCAAAACAAGTTGGTGGTCAAAGAATCTCAATTTTTGATTTCTATAGAATCACTCTCTAGCGACTAAATGAACTCGTCTTGACTACTAAATCGTCCACCAGTAAACCCAAGGTGCCCCTGAGCATCTAATCTTTCTTCACAAGGGCAGGATTAGCATATCGAAATCGATGACTCTCAATATTTCATTGTACATGGTACTCTCAATGATTGCCCATCAATCTTGTAGATCTCTATCTGCGTGCGACCCACTATCTGATTCAATTGAGCGAGGAATCGTGACAAGATTCTACGTGTACAAAATCCTCAGGTTAGATCAATTCAAACATCCTTGGACCCGTTGACCTCTATGATCAGGTGGTCAAGATCTGTCGGCGTAGTCTATTGTATAGCGTGTAATCCACGAGCATCTTGGCAAGATCAAGTGGTCTCGATGACTCGCACATTAGTTCGATCAATGGCGGTCGAAGACATCGGCTTTGTGTGCGACACTGTCAGATTCACTTGTTGCTTACTCTCTGAATGATTAACGCGTATCGGATGTTAGACATTTATTGTTTTTGTTTCAATTTGGGTGCGCGTTCATTGTTTTTAATTAGTTTACTTGATATGGGGACCAGTGCAATAGTATGTGAATGTATTCATCCATCTGTAGCAGTCTAAGAAGATGAATAACCTAACATCGGGAATCAAAAAAGTTTGGTCTAGAGTTGGAGGTCGCAACGGGACCAGCCCCGATGGGTCCGAGATACATGGAGAAGGTAGCCACAAGAATTATTTCAGCCCCCGAGATAGGAAGTATCTTGATAGTACTCGGATCAGTAGACCTCAAAATGTGCAGCATAAGATACATGTCGTCTTCAACGCTGAGACTGGTCAGATCGACGGGTTACCTCTAGAATGGCAGAGAATGATTGAGCTTGCGAACATAACACAACAGGAACAGCAGGAAAACTCCAAAATACTCTTCGAGGCTTTAAAATTTTACAACCATTCTTTGCATCATGATATCAAGTACATAACTTTAGATAAGCAACCCAGAGTTCTTAGGAGCGAGAGCAATGCGAACCTCCTCTCCAATCAGGAAGGTAGAACAAACGATGGCTCTACATCAACAGATACAAGTCACGATGATCTCCATATGGTAGATTATGTCACACCAACGACTAGCAAATGTCTTCTCAAAGAACCACCTCTCCCAGCACCGAGAAATTCCAAGATTAAAGATGCGTCTAGTATCAATCTAGAGCTCATAGTGGCGCACCCAGACGAGCCTGAATTGGCTGTTGATATTAATACGACATTCCAACCTTCGGCAGCAAACTTAGCAATCGCACAACATAACTATGAGAACGATAGATACGAAGCTTCTCCCCTGTATGTGAACACCGAAGAGACTCCTCCTCAAATCCCCCCGAGAGTCCAGCTTTCTTCTGCTATTGATCACGGTTATGTAAACATACCCAGCGGCCCACCTACTTGTCCGACGGTAGAATTAGTCGAAAAGAAGGATCTGGAGAAATCAGCTTCGAACAAACCTATAGACGTTAATCAGACTATAGAATTCGTGATCGAAGAATCGAAATCAAGATCCAACACAGACAACTTCAGACCAGTGCCTATGCGTAGACAGTTTCGCAGAAAAAGGCACGAAGACGACAGTGAGGAGTGGATGGACAAACTACTCGCCATTGTCAATCCAGATGATCCTAGAAACAAATATCATCTACTCAGCCAGGTGGGATCAGGCGCCTCGGGTAGTGTCTATACAGCCGTAGACATACGAACCTCAGAGAAAGTTGCTATCAAAATGATTGACATAAGTAAACAGGTCAAGAAAACTTTGATACTGACAGAGATCTCCGTCATGAAGAACAAGAAACACCCAAACGTTGTCAACTATTACGACAGTTACTTAGTTGACGGCAATCAACTGTGGGTCATTATGGAGTATATGCGCTTTGGTCCTCTGACCGACTTGGTGACAACTCTGGTTTTACGAGAGGGTCAGGTTGCCGTGATTGTACGTGAAACTTTGAGAGCTATCGAGTTCCTACATTCGAATAGAATAATTCATCGTGATATCAAGAGTGACAATATCCTTCTAGGGGAGGACGGGCAAGTGAAGGTAATAGATTTTGGATTTTGCGCACAACTAGATCACTCCGAGGACAAAAGACGCACTTTTGCCGGCAGTCCCTACTGGCTTTCGCCGGAAATCATAACAAGAAAAGCTTATGATACAAAAACTGATATATGGAGCCTAGGCATACTTATCATCGAGATGCTAGAAGGAGCGCCACCGTATCTCAATGAAGCGCCGCTCAAAGCCATATATCTGATAGCGTCACGGGGAAAGCCAGCCATCAACTATGAAAAACTGTCGCCTGAGCTTTCCGACTTCATCGACAAGTGTCTGAACATTGATCCAGACTCCAGAGCAACTGCTTCGGAGTTGCTAGAGCACCCATTCCTAGCCACCGCAGAACCTCTTTCATCTATAGTGCCATTGATCAAGCACAAGTGTAGATCTCGCCGCAATGTAATTTGAGTACTTGGACGCATAGCTTATAGTATACTATGTGATACTCAATATGACGCAATAAACTATCAATCAGTAGTTCTACGGGATTGAATGATCTCGAACATGATTTATACGTTGACGGAGCATCTGAAGGTCACTCTACCTACGCTCAAACCAACCAGTGCAGCAAATGCCAGGATAACTGGTGTGTTTAGCGCAAGCTTGGTCAAGAACAACAGCTTGTTGGCGTGCTTCTCCACGAATGTATCACTCATTTGAACCAAAACCTCTTCGTCATCGAGGACGTCTTCCTCGTCGACGTCAGTGCGCTGTAGATCTTTTAAAATTTTCAATGCAGCTTTGCGACCCGATCTGATGGCACCCTCCATAGTCCCTGGCCAATGGGTTGACAACTCAGTGCATGCGAATGCAACCCGACCAAAAGGAGCACCCAAAGCGCGACCAAACTTGGTCATAGTACCGGGTGTCATAATACTCGTGTAGGCGCCACGGGAGTATTCCTCACTAACCCAGTCAAGTTCTTTGAATGATGACGGCTGGGCAAGTTTAGGGTGCAGGATATTGGCGTAACTCTTGGCAACCCAGGCAATTCTATCTTCTTGTTTCTCGATTTGATGATACTTTATCCAGGCTGATCCACAAACGTGTGCGATTAGAGAGGGTTGACCCCGTGAGTAATCAGGAGTCGCGAATGATATGGGACAGATGTTCTCATCTTGCACATCTTGACTTTGTGGATAGAAGCTATCCTTGGTCTCTTTCAGCATCAAATTCTGGCTCTTGTCACCGTTCGACGGCACATGTGGTGGAGATAGTAGAGAGTTAGTGGAAGCATACATGCTGTCGTCCTTGTCTGATGAAGTTGAAGATTTGCAAACGCTTCTGCGATATTCAGCAGACTTCCTTAAACTTGCAGGGTCCGCCCGCCGTAGCATGCATTGCTTCTCTTTAGGGTTCTTGGGTGCCTGATCAATGACAAACAAATGTCCATTGAAACCGTTGTCGTACCAATAGGCACGATCGTAGTATAATATCACTTTGGTGCATAGACCGGCGGGTGTTCTGTGGTTAAGCTGAGACTTGAGCGGAATATTTGGCTTAAAGGTTATTGTTGTCTGAAGATTCGGCGGCAACGCTACAATCACTCTTGATGCTTCATAGCGGCTACCATCCTTAGTGATCACTAGTACCTGCTCACTGTTGGTTTGTTGATCAATCGTATGTACAGGCTTGTTTAAGAGTACACGTTCCTCACCAATCTGTTGGCGCAATCTTTTGGATAATAACTGCGAACCACCGACAACGCGACTGGTGCCGGTCGAGTCCATGCCGATACAACGGTCAATACCGCCCCATGACCTTATAAAACATAACGCGTACAATAATGAACAATCTTCGGCCTCATTTGTCAAATTGATTGGTGTTATGAAATTAAGAAAGAAGTGCTTCACTTGTGTAGTGTAAGATGTAGTCTCGATAAATTGCTTGAAGGTAACTGAATCCAACTTGTGAGCGTCTCTAGTTCGCCATGGCTCGTTTAAGTTGACCTGCGTGCATAATTGATTGATCTTTCTCTTTGTTGCCAGATAATCGAGCTTTGCCAAAAAATTCAATCGACTCGTGAAGGGCACTTGGTTGGGCTCATGACAATGGTGCTTGGTTTTAGTTCCATTACTGTAGAAAGCGGGCACGCCCCCAATGGCGGCAGGCACATCAGCCTGACATTTGAGGCCCAATTCGGCGATTAAGTTGAAGAGATTTCGGTGGTCTTGAACAAAGTAGGAGCCACCAAGGTCACAGCCGCTCTCATCGGATAGGGTGCGACCGCCAACTCGATCTCGAGCCTCCAAGACGAGAACATTCAGGCCTTTGTCGTGGCAGACCTTGGCCGCACTCAGGCCACTCAGTCCAGCTCCAATGACGATGATGTCATTGAGCTTATTCGCCTGAGATTCGGATCGCTTGTGATGCATGTTGGCGATGTTGATGTGATTGAGCGAGGATAGGCCTCAGTTAATAAGGATGATAGCGAGTGAGATTTGAGTAGAGCAGCTGGATTCCATTGATAAGAGCGGTCCACGTCGCATGGCTGCCCTGGATGTTTGTGCTTTTTCATCGCCAGGGGCGGGCACGCGAGAGGCGCGCGCGCGGGGCCGCACGTCTCGGGCGGCATCGCCGTCCGCTTCAGCCCATTGGTTGCGTTGCGCTGTCAGTGAGGGCCCGAGCCTGGCGATGCATCATAACAATCGATAGCCGCGCACAGGTAAGTCTCTTGGGTCACAGGTTTGACCGAGAGGTCGCAAGCGCGCCTTGAACTCTGGCCAAACAAGGCGGGACTCCTCGGTTGTTGGCTGCAGTTGTTTGGCGGTGTTTGTTGTTGTTCGCGTCGATTAGTTCGAGTGTCCAACTAATCGTGTGTTTCGCACTCTGGCTGGCAGGCGCATATACTCTAATGCTAGCGAGGCGGACAATCAAGCGCACACTCTCGCCTCTTTGCTTAGCAGCGGTCAAATACTAACGGTCGCGACGGTCAAGTTGGCGGCTCGCGCGTCAACCAAGTGCCATTCTAATTGTATTGCAACTCTGCTGGCCGGGCGCCCGTCAGGCGGGAGTCAGAGCGAGCCCACTGGGCGCTCGAGCATTGTTTGTTCGGCACGGCGTCGCTTAGGCAATCTTGGCAAAAAGTGGGCGCACTCGTCGGGGCGGCCGAGCGGTCGCTCGAGTGGAACACATGGCTTCGTGCGCAGCTGTCGGCCGGCTGAGGGCCAAATTCGACATTGGCCACGAGGAACTGGCGCTCACCTGTGGCTCACCTGTCGCTCGCACGGCTCCTCGTGTGCCCAGAGTGCGTGTTGGTGGCCGTCAATATGGCGCTGCTTGACTTATCGTCGCTTCGCATGGCCGTCGCGTGCCATTCGAGCGGTCACGAGTGGGAGGCGTTCGCCTTCTCCTCCGCTGGCTCGAGTGCCCAACGAGCGCCCGTCGCACGCCCACTCACAAATCTCGCCAAGTGCCCGCATCCGGCCGCTCGTCTGGGCAGCGCGCGAGCATTAGTGCGGACGTCGGTGGCGAGGACGCAAAGGAGGAGACGACAGTGACAGAGCTAGTGGAGGACGACGGCGACGACGACGACGACGACGACAAAAGAGAGACGATTGTGCGCTACCAGCGAGTGGATTGTCCGCGCGAGAGCAACAGCGCAATCGACCTGGAAGGATCGAGCGCCAACTCGACCACCCTCGCCGACCAACGCTTTCAATTCTCGCTTGGCAAAGCAAAACGCCCCTTACCTTCGCTCACTCTCACTGACTCTCTCTCTCTCTCTCTCTCTCTCTCTCCCTCACTCGCTCGCTCTTTCTGTCTCCCCCCCCTCTCTCTCTCTCTCACTTTCTCTCTCCTTCTCTCTCTCTCTCTCGCTCCCACTCGCTCGCACTCACTGGCACTCAGTCGCACTATCGGCGAGCAGCCCGAGTTGGCCGGCCCGCGAGCTAAAGACAGCGCCCAACGCGCACAACTCGCCGCTCACCTGTGCGCAGTGCACACAAAAGCGCCCAGCTCGGTCGACGGGCCGGCCGATGCAACACACGCACAACAAACCCGCTCAATTAGCGCCTGGAAGTCTGGCGGCGACGGCCAAGTTGCGCGCTCACCACAAGCGCGCAAACTGACTCGCCAACTCGCTGGCTGCCGGCCGAAACGCCGACTCGGCCTGGCACTCGCTCTCGCTCGTCGGCCGTCTGGTGGCCGCTCGTGTCCGCATGCAATACATTCAAGTGCAAGTGGTCAGGTGTGTTCGGCGCGAGCTGTTAATGAATTTCGACGCCACGACCGCAACGGCCACAACAAGCACGCCGACGACGCCGAGTGATCGATGATCGAGCCGCCAGTTCGAGAAGCAAAGTCACGCCGAGAACGTCGAGCTCGCGCGCCGAGCCAGTGAGCCAGCGCACAGCAACCACAAGACAGCTCATCCGCTCCGCCGCTCAAGTCATCCGCTCGCCGTCCAATCAAGCGAAATGTCTCTCAAGTCGCCCACCAATTTAGCCCGCGCCGCCAATTTAGCCGTGCGCCTCGTGCTCGTGCTGGCGCTATGCGCACTCGGCACAGCGAGCGCCTGGAGCGAGGGCCAGCGCCTGTCGGCGTTCGCGGCGCGCCGGGCGGCCGACGACTCGCGGCCGCTCGTGCGCCTGGCCAGCTCGCCGGCCTCGAGTCCGCTGAGGCGCGCCGACAGCCATAACTCGGCCGTCATTGTGGGCCGCTTCCGAGCGCCCGCCCCCGAGCGCGTCCAGAGCCACCGAATGGCCAAGTCGAGTCGGGTGGGCGAGCAGACGCTGAGCGCCTCGTTCCGCGTGGCCGACCAGCTCGAGGGCGGCGCGCCCGAGAAGCTCGTGCAGGGCGTCGTGGGCGGCCAGGAGGCGCGCGCCAACCAGCGCACAGTGGGCGCCAAGATCCAGGTCTCGGACGAGGGCCTCAACTACCCGCCGTCCAAGTTGTCGGCCGACATCTACGGCAATGTGGCCGAGATCGTGACCGCGCCGCCCGAGGCAGTGGACAGCGACTTTCTGCTGCCCAACTCGCGCCGCTTCTCCGGCTGACCGCTCCCCAGTGATGCAGACCACAGGCATCTGACAAGCAACCCACAGCTCGAGTCTCGAGCAACACCCGCACTCACAGCTGCGTCCACAAGATCCACAGCAACAATATTGAGCACAATGAGAGCGAGAAAGAGCAGACAGACAGACAGACAGCGTCCACTTGGGACGCGAGCGCAAGACACAGCGCCTGTACAAAGTGTACAAACTCACGCCCAGCGCGCCAACGGAAGCCCAGGCCCATTAGCGCGAGCGTCTCGGCGCTCGCCACTGCCAGACTTTCCTATTTAAGTCGAAGCCAAACGAGAGACAGAGAGATGTCAGATTAAACGAACTTGGCGCCCGCCGCCCACTCGGAAGAGTCACCAGCGCTCACAATGATTATCGGCCGGCCAGAGCGGTGCAGATCCTTATCGGGCCGCTCGTGAGGTGCGCGCGTGGCGTCGAGACGACGGCGGCGGTGGCGAAGTCTCGGCGTCTCGGCGTCGCGTCTGGCCCGTCGCGCGCGCGCAACTCGCCAGCTCCGGCCTGTGCTGTTGCGTCACGTCGCCCTGGTCGCCACAAAGCACTCGCAAAAAAAGGGGGTGCACTCGCCGGCCGACGCGCTTATCAGTGCGCTCGACGGCGGCGGCGGTGGCGCTGACAGCGCCTTCGACCAGATCGCCAGCGCCGCCGCCGAGTGCAATATGGAAAGTGGAATTGTCGCCGACGCGAGTCAGGGTGGCGAGTCAGGCGAGCGAGCGGCCGACTGACAGGCGCGTCCGTCTCGCTCGTTTCCCATTCGACGTCGGCGCTCGGATTAGCTCGAGATTGGTGCGAGTTCCTGTTGGCCGAGTCGATTGTGGAAATTTATCACAAATCGGCCGAGAAAGTGGCCTCAGCGTCAGCGGCGCGCATTGTCCGCGCGGCCGCTCGACGAGTCTGCCGAGGCGGAATTTGCAAATCGCCACTGAGGCGCTCGCACGCCGAGCGCGGGGCCGCCGAGCGCCCGACTTCCGCGGCCGCCTCGTCGTGGCTGTTGCCCACGACAATGGGCTGGCGGTGGCGGCGGCGGCCACGCTGACGACGACCGAATCGGACGAGCCAGTCGAGAGGCGGCGAATTGATAATTTGTTTGTTGTCGATGCGTGCGAGCGGCGGGCGCGCACAACAATGCCGCCGAGTTCCACCTGTTGCGTGGCCCGCCACACGCCGAGCGCGCACGAACTTCCACCGCAATCATCGGCACAACTTCCTCATTCTTCTCTCGGCTCTTTGCCGCCAACCTCTTCGTGCAACTTCCAGCCAACTCTTTCTCTGTCGCCCGGCGCCCACGTCACAAGACTCGCCTCGAAGTGGGCGCGACAAACGACGAGCTTTCTCGAGCACTCCGACGACTTCTGGCCGTCGCTCGAGTGAGCGCGGGCGAGAATATGACATGGAAATCCGCCGGCGCCTATCTCCAAGTGGCGCGCCCCACGTGAGAGGTGTCCATTGAACTTGCTCGCAAAAGTGCGCGTCGGCGCCAAAGTGTACGTGAGTGCCAGTCGGAACGCCTGACAGTCGACTCGGCGGCGCCGATGTGATGGTGTTGAAATTGAGTTTCATAATTTGTCGCCGCTCTGCCGCCGCTCAATCTCGAGGCGCGACGAGCACCAAATACGCGGCCACCAACAGGTTTGTCGCGCTCGTCCGCGACCCAAAGCTGTGCTTTGATTGCGCTCAGTGATAGCACATATGCACTTGGCAGCGAGAAGTCCATTAATAAGATTTGAAAATCTCATGATAGGCGCGCGCGATACGATGACTCTGGCTCGCCCTGGCCTCGAGCTCGACGCTGTGCGAGCGGCCGGCGAGTGGGCCAGGCTGGCGAGCGGCGGAGGCGGTTCATTACCGCGCGCGTCTCAGCGCCCGGCTCACATCCATCACTCTAATCGGCAAATTCGGCTCGCGCACTCGCGTCGACGGCCGGCCGCAATTGCAAGTTCATCGATCGGCCTGTCGCTATCTGCGGCGGCGTCACTACCGGAACTCATCGATCGGTGGCCATGGGGCTTGACTGGCCTAAAGGGCGGCCAGTGCGCGCGGGCGTGTCTGTGTCTGTGAGTCGGTGCGTGTCTGCGTCCGAGTTTGAGTGCGAGTCTGAGTGCGAGTGTGAGTGTGCGTGTGAGCGGATTGGACGGCATCCTTGAAGTCGTCATTGGCCTTGCGCTCGGAGAGTCGTCGCCTCCGGCCGACAGTGAGCTCTCGTGTGGCGCTCCGAGTGACTCGGTGCCAGCAGTCTGGCAACACTCTCGGCGCGCTCGATGGGATGCGAGCAACTGGCAACAAGATCATTGTTAGCCGCCCGCCCGGCCGCTCGTCCGCATCCTGGCCACACTCGCATTGTGTGTCTTGCGCGCCCGACGTGAGCGCTCAGACGGCGCCGAGTTGGCACTCGAGAGGCGCACGTGACTTGCGCGCTCAGTTGATCACCCGAGCGCTGCTAATCACTGGCCGGCCCGTAGATGCGGATGTCAACTCTCTCGCGCTCTCTGACCTTCGATCGAGTCGGCTCGCACTCAAGCGCTCTCCCTTGGCCCGGACACAAGCGGCCGTCTGGTGTCACCAGCTCGACTACGACTCGTGTGTCTTGCCAACAAAATCGACGCGCGTCTCGCTCGCTCGGAGCGGCACAAGTGCGCGTGGCCTAAGAGCGACTCGAGGGGCCACCTGCCGGACGGGTTTGTGCAAACGGACCTCTGGAGTCCGAAGACCAGCGAGTCGTCGGCGTGCGCACTCGAACACAGAACATCCACTCGATCGGCTCCTGATCTCATCAGCATTCACATATGCCATTTACACCCGTCGCACTCACCTGTTGCCCGCTCGAAACTGCCGAATCTCAAGTGGAGACTCATCTTCGCTCAGTTCTAATGTCCTTTCCCTTTGGCGATGCTGAGGAAACACCAGACACTGATTATGTCACTGTTTTGTTCGACTATTTTGAGGACAGTCGAGCGCACTGGAGGTGTTGGCCGATCACAAAACCCACTCGAACCGAAATCCCGTGCGACTCCGTGAACACAACGCTAATCCCTGTTGATTCAGACGCGCTCGATGACGCATCGACGCGGCCAAAACTCGCCGAACTCAGGAGCCGATTGTTAGTCACAGCCGAAGTGCACGGCGGCGACTGACTCACGAGTGACACAACAACTGTCTCGCGCCGAACTGCGCCCAGCAAAAGGTGCGCCTTGGTATTGGCAATTCGGATCGCGACACCGAGCCATTTGCATCGCATGGCGACGCTGCTTGCGCCTTGCTCGCAGTTGTGACGTCCCGCAAGTCGTCTTGGCGGCGCGCAGATCGACTGCACGACCGAGACTACAACAACAACAACAACAACAACAGCCACGACCACGGCCACGGCCACGATCGCGACAACGCTCGACTCGCGTCGCTGCAAAGCCCATGGCGAGCCAATGGGACGGCTGAGTGCACAACTGCAAGCCGAGCCGGTGCAACTCGAACGCGCGCAAAGCGTTCAACAAGCATCAGCCATTGCCCACCACTACAGCACTTGTTCCCTCGTGCGCTCGCTCGCTCGTTGCTCATATTCTAACAGGCCCAGCAAGCCTTCTGGGACTCAGCAATGGTCCCGATTATTGTTCACCCTCGTCACAACAATCTCCCTCCTCTCTCAGCGTCTCATCTAATTCCAATATTAGTATAACTCGTCGAGACTGACCTCAGTCGAACCGTTCGGTCCGGTATTTTCTTGATACAGCCGAGGCATTGGCCTCTCGATCCACTTGGAAAACTCCACCACTCGATTTCTCGCCTCAACCGTTGAATTCGACACGATCCCTCCAACGTCGGCCGCCCCTCCGACCAGCGCCACGTTCGCCTCATCATTCAAGTCTTGTCATGAAACCCACTGAACACCAATACGAGCAACCAAACTATCCTCCACCTGCCTACTCGCCCCCCGGTAGAGAGCCGCCACTTCAAATGCAATCCAAAGACAACTATCGTGCTTCGGCGCCCCCGCCACCAGGCCTTCATGGGAACTACAACTCACAAGATGGCCAACCGCCAATTATAATCTACCAAAACACAACCGTTCAACCAGTACAATTCGGACCCTATCCGATGCGTTTCACCTGTCCACACTGCAACGCTCACGTTATGACTGAGACGCATTCTGCTCCAGGCCTTCTAACCTACATTCTAAGCG
The DNA here is from genome assembly GCA_013180625.2 of Boswellia sacra. Classification (NCBI taxonomy): domain Eukaryota; kingdom Viridiplantae; phylum Streptophyta; class Magnoliopsida; order Sapindales; family Burseraceae; genus Boswellia; species Boswellia sacra. Next base: position 26,246 of record SNVD02009301.1, on the reverse strand, counting down.
GCGCCTTGTGCATAGTTGCGGGATATCTTCTCTGCTGCCTTGTGCCCTGTTGCATTCGCGAGTGCAAGGATATTGAGCATAGATGTCCCAATTGTCAGCACAAGTTAGGCTTATTCAAGAGAATATGAAGACTCTACTGAACCTCTGTCTTCTTTTGAGGATTTCTCGTCAACATGATCCCGGCTAGAAAACTGAGAAACCTATCCACAGAATATTCAGCGCTCGTTACACTTCTTAAACAACTACAACAACAAACTAGTGATCCACAAGACACATGTCCAAACAAACCCACGATTGCTTCACACTTGTTAGTGTTAGAAGTCATCGCAATATGAATGTTACTCTATTATTCTACGCATCTCATCATTGATCTCGTCTTCCCCTGCACCTAAAGTTCATCTCTATAACCTTGATCGCCCATCTGCATGCTATCATCCGGCTCGGCATCTAGATCTTCAGAATCTCCCCAGTATTCACCGGGTAGCAAGCTTAGATACTGTTCGTAGTTCTCGAGGAGCTCGGCCATCGAGATATGATGGTCGTCGTTCGCGTCGCCTATGTCTAACAGACGCTTCGCCTCTTGATCGAACTTGCCACTCTTCTCCGGCACCAGCCAACTGCGTATCTCTTCCCCATCAAGGTGTCCATCTTTGTTTTTATCGAGGTAGCGCCCGAAGTTTTCTTGCTGACTTGCTAGCCACTGCTGATCTTCGCGCTGTTGCTCGCTAGCCAACACCTGTAGGTGCTTCATGAACTCGTCAAGGCAGATTTTCTTATCTTTGTTCAGATCCATGTCCTCGGTCGCCTCTTGGACAAACAGTTCTTTAAGGCCCTCGTGTCCCTCGTCGGGGTGTAGCAGATGTTTGAACTCGTCTTTGGTTAGCAGTGTGTCGCCGTTCTCGTCGGCGAGCTTCCATCGCGCATCGGCCCTCCTTACCATCTGCTTCAGCATTCTCAAATTCGGATCCTCTTCTTCTTCCTCTAGTTCCTTGGCTGACTTCTTCGCGCCAGACTCTTTCTGTTCAGACTCGGCCAGCTGCTCGGGGGGGTTCAATATACTTGCCGTGTCCTGTTCACGGAGAATAGGAATGCCTACATCGATCCCCACAAGCTCTGGATAAGTCTGGTTGAAATAGTGGTCCCAGGTGAGCACCTCGCGCTTCTCGGGCTCATAGCCCTCCCAGCTGAAAACTTCGTGGATTTGCGGCGAGTAGATGCGCCACTGCTTGTTCACATTGTACTCGATGTTTTTGTCGTGAAGAGTCGCTAAATAGTTCTTGAGCTCCTCATACGACACCTTGCCGTCTTTGTCCGAGTCAGCATCGCGCGTCAGCACATCCTTGAGTTGGCGCTTGATATACTCGGGATCAGCAGTGTTAACGGGATAGTTTGGGTCTGCTGTGGTTGTTTCTGGCTCAGCATTCTGGTCGCTGACATTCGACTGTTCGAGGGATTGTAGTTTCGACTCTGCGTAATCACTCAGAATAGCACTCAGCAACAACGCCACAGGTACACTCAGACGGGCAGCTGGTAGATAGTTTGAGGAAATGAGCATCTTTCTAGACTAGTTGGTTATTGCAAATAGATCCTCGCCACAGTCCTGACTGAAGAGTAAGATCTTTCTTCACGACGGTCTCAGTGGCTCAAGTGAGTACCCTCATGATGCAAGTAGAAAGAGGTGTCCCGGGAGGGCGCGTCCGCAGTGTCCAATGTTACAAGCAAGTCCGGGCTTGACCTGCCCGTAATGAGATTTGGTCTGCACTCATCTGTTCGACTTGGAACTTGTTCGAGGCAACTTGTTGGCTCTCACGAGTGCGCTCGAGGTCGCTCCGCGATGATCAGCGAACGAGAACGACATTGAGTGGGCAGCCCTCGAAGACGCGCGGTGACGCAAGACATGCGGCGCCAACTGGGCACAGCTTCTCAGCCGCGCGCAGGTGTGCGATGGCCGAGTCCCTCATGCTTGGCATGGCCGCAGATCCCATTCAAGACCCAGCTGATCGAGACAGCCGCGGACTACTTGAACGATCCGAGATATATCAAGCGAGTAGATCGGATTCTCGACAGATGGAGATAATTGATGGACATGTCACAGGTGAACGTGCTAGTGGTGAGGCTGCACTTGAGTTGCAGGGGATTCTCGCGAATCACAGTGTTGACATTTATCTAGTCGGATTGCTAACCTAGTAAATGGTTTAATTTAATACTTGAGTATAACTAGAACAGGAACACATGATCCTGATGAAGGGTGCCATTGTTGTTGAGTACATGACGACGAGTGCAATAGTTGCATAACATTTGGTCGGTAGGCAAAGCCAATCAGTGGTCTGCTTGAGCTGTGGCCTGTTCGCCGCCGATGAACTGGCGCACCTTCAGCATAGTCTCATCATGCAGACAAATGAGCTTGTGGCCGAGCTGGTGGTGGCCGGGCACAGTCAAGAACTTGACTCGGCCCTTGCCCAACTCTTTGCTGGCCGCCTCGTACAAGTTCTTGCCCAGCTTGAGCGGGATGATGGTGTCATCCTCGGCGTGCAGGATCATTATCGGAGTGGTCTTGATGTTGACAATGCTGCGCGCCGAGTCGAAGTTTAGCTCCACCGACTGCTTGATGGGGTTGATGAAGAAGTGTTCGAAGTAGGGGAATGCTCGGAATGGCAGGCTGAAAGGGTGATGAGCTATGGCATTGGCAATGGAGTCGAAGGGAGCCTCGAGAACGAGCCGTCGGGGGGCCAAGTCCTGGGGCAGCTCGGCTAGCATGCGAACGGCCACGGCTGTGCCCATTGAGTGGGACCAGACGATAACCCGCTCACGAGCGACACCAGGCTGACTTAGGAGCCAATCGTACATGAAGCGAGCGTCCGAGCTCAGGCCTAGTGCGGTGGGCGACTCGTAGGTGGAGTCGGCGTAGCCGCGATAGTCGAAGGTGATCACATGGTAGTCGTTCTCGTAGGCGAGCCGCCGGTAAAGGCGTAGCCGATGATCGCCGGCCCGGGTGCCTTTGTTGCCGTGCAGATAGAGAACAATGGGCCGCGAGTCGCTGAAGGCGAGTTGCTCGTCCACGAGTGTTGTCCGATTGTCCTGGTGGCTGGTTGCACATGCGGGCAAACTGGACTCGGGCAGTATGTGCCAGACGCCCAGCTCGATGGCATTGGACTCGTGACGCAAGCGCATCACTCGGACACACTTGAGTTCATAGAGCTCGGGCCTGGTCAGGTCGGGCAGGTAGAGATCGAGACTGTTCATGAAGAGGAGCGCCTTCTGGATGATTGGCGAGTACTTGAACACGACCGGCGAGCTGACATAAATGGCCAGGATGAGTACGGCCACGGCGACAAGTTTGTTGTTCATTATTGCAGTTTCGAGTTGGCTTTGAGCGGCGACTCGGGCGCTGGAGGTTCAATAAGGCGACTAGATGGCGACGGCGACGGCGACGGCGAGGATGTCAGCGGCTGGCGAGGCTGGGGGCGTGTTGAGGGCCGGATGAGGAGGCCTCGGATGTGGCAAATAAGTGCGAGACTGACGTCGGCCTTGGGGCTGGCTAGTGGGGTCTCAATTGGAGTGCCATTTTCCCATTTTCCCATTCGACTCGTGTGTTTTGTTGACGACGTTCGAGGGCGAGTTTTGGCTTCGAGTCGAGGCGAGTGCGCCGCCGGCCGGGCGCTCGTCTTGTCTGCGGCAGCCACGCACTCGCCGCGGCCACGCGTCCCCGAGCGCGCGCCACTGGCGCAAAGATCGCGCTGCCTTCCAATGGACTGCGCTCACTAGCCACCGGCTCGGCACGCGGCTAGCGAAACGTCAGTCCGTTTGCATAGTGACTCGCGCTCACCTTCACGAGCACACAAACTCCACCTCGGCTGACACAAACATACAACTGACGAGCGATGACTCACTGCTAAGCGCCCGACAAGCTCACGAAACTGTTGGCCGCACGAAGCCAGCGAGTGTGTCGCATCAAGAGACCAATCAGCTGATCGCCGGACGTCCGAACGAGGCGACAATGGCGACGAGTGCGCACACTGCCATCTATCGGAGGCTCGGGCCGGCTCAGGCTGCACCTGCTCAATGGTCCGGCGAGCATTGGGCGGGCGCCACTCGGTCGGGCCGCATTCAATCTGGTCCACTGTCTGGCCCAGATTGAATGCGTGCGATCCTCTAATTGGGTCCCACGCCAGCGAGAGCTTTGTGTGGCTCCGAAGCCGAGTGATTGGCCGACGGCGCCTAGTTGTCGTCGCCGTCCTGCTGGTCGTCACCTTTGAGGAGAGGCACGAGGCACGTGATCTCGGCGGCTAATCTTGTTCACCGCCATTGTCTCCGGCTGGAATCGTTTGGCGCCGTCGCTCTTGATCCCGACCCTCTCAATTAGACTCAATGGCGACTCGCCGGCGACTCTGTGGCGCCACAATGGCGCCTGCTGGCGACTCGGCGGCAATGCCCGGCCGACGCTCAATCAAAGGCGCGCAACTCGTCGGCGGCTCAGTCGCGCGCTCGAGATTAGGGCGCGCAAATCACGTGCGCGCCAATTAGACTGCACGTCGGCGTGATGACCCAACTCGAGTCGAGTCGAGTCGAGTCGAGTCGAGTCGAGTCGAGGCGAGTCGAGTCGAGTGGAGGCGAGCCGAGCCGAGCAGAGCAGAGCCGAGCCGAGCAGAACCGACTCGAGCCGAACTGGAGCGAACCGAAATGGGCGGACGCGACTCTTGACCGCAAATGATTGCGAGCCACAAGCGCGCGTCCGATTGACGAGCGGCCGCGCGCATGGGCCACGCGGGCCGCCAACACAAACACCCGGGCGACAAACAAAAGCACTGCCTCGAGGGCGACTCATTGACATTGGCTCACTATGATGATTATGATGAATTGCATCGCCACTGGCGCCGACTTTCGTGCGCTGCCAGAGCGCGCGGCCGCCCCCCCCCGCTCGCCCGCGCCCGTCGCCACTTAAGCGTCCGACGCTCGGCGGCGGCGCACGAAAGTGGGCGCGCGCCCGCTGGCCGGAGATGCGGCCGCCAATAATAATCATCAATCACTCGGGCGAAAAATTCCATAGCGCACGCGGGCCGAGTCAATTGGCGCGCGCCGCGGCCGCGCGACCCAGTGGCCGAGTCGGCGAGTCTCTTTACATAATCAGGCGCGCCGGTCGAGGGCCACGGGCGCGGATTAAACTATCAGACGTGAGCGCGCGCGGCCGGCGACGAGCGAGCGAGGAGCCGATCGGTGTGGTGGTCGCCCATCGCTACTCGTCGTGCTCGTCGTGCTCGTCGTACTCGTCGTGGTCGTGCTCGTCGGCCAGCTCCTCGGCGGCCGCCAGAGATGCGGACCGACGACGAGTTGGCCGACGCAATCTTGTGGGCGGCCGCGCGCGCCCGTTTGTCACTCACGTCCGGAGGCGAGCCGTTTGTTTGTTTGCGCGCGCACGTCTACGTGACGCGCCCCAAATTGTCACCGCTCGAGCTGGCGCAGAGGTGGCGGCGCTGACATGCGCCGAGTGGCGAGCAAACACAAGCCCGGCTTGTCTCGGGCGCAGTTTAAACTCATTTAGTGAGACCGCGCGTCCACTGGCAGCCTCTCGTCCGCCTCGACGACGACGACGACGACGACCCAGAGTTGCGTCAAGTGTCCCTCTCGAGTTCTCGAGGCCGAGCGAGCGAGCGAGCGGGCGGCGGTCTAGACGTGCGCCTGGCTTCGAGTCGCCTCGCCACTCAGGTGGCAGCGCCGAGTGCTCGCGTCAACGGGCCGACGGGCGCCGTTCGTCGCCCGTTTGTCGCGCACGTCAGCAGTTGCAATCAGCAGCTGTGCGCGGCCTCAACTCGAGTTTGCGCCCAAATCAAGAGGAGCCCCGAGCGCGAGTCTGGCGAGTCGCTGCGATCAATTAACTTGACGCCGACCGCAAACATGGCCGTCGCAACCGCCGCGACGGCCGTCAATTTGATTGTGAGCCGAACTCGCGTGCTGAGCTCATTCTGGGCCCACAGTCGAGGCGGTGCGCTCGTGCGTCGCTCGGCGGCCGATGTGCGCCCGATGTGCGCCCGATGTGCGCCCGACGGAAGCGCCGCCGAGCTGCTACACGACGACGCCGAGGGCGAGCGACTGGCGCAATCATGCAAATGAATCGGGCGCGTGTCATCACGTGCGCGCCGCCTAAGTGCGCCCGACGTCGGCCTGTCTCGAGTTTTGATCGCATTTTTGATACCGAATTTTATTCCGCGACCGCCGAAGAGCTGTCGACGAGCGGCCTTGTCACCGATCGGATCGGCGAGCTCGCTCAGTACTGTCCGTTGAAGTCAAAGGCCTGCTGGCCCTGTTGGGCCTGTTGGCCCTGCTGGCCGCGCTGGCCCTGCTGACCGCCGAACGGGCCGCCCTGCTGCTGACCTCCGAATGGGCCGCTCTGCTGTTGGCCCTGCTGACCGAACTGCTGCTGTCCCTGTTGGCCTTGCTGTCCGCCGAAGGGGCCGCCCTGCTGCTGGCCCTGCTGACCACGCTGGCCCTGCTGGCCGCCGAACGGGCCGCCCTGTTGCTGGCCTTGTCCGCGGCCTTGTCCGCCCATCTGGCCGCCCATCTGACCGCCCATCTGACCGCCCATCTGACCGCCGCCCATCCCGCCCATCGGACCGCCCATACCGCCGCCCATTCCGCCGCCCATTCCGCTCGAGCCGCCCTGCTGTCCGCCTGGGCCGCCACGTGGTGGCTCTGTGTCGAGATCGAGTGGCGCCGATCGAGTTAGTCAGAGTGGCGCTTTGGTTCTGGACGAGAGTGAGGCCGCACTCTGGCGCAAACTACTCACCGGCAACGACGACCGCGACGCAAACTGCGGCGATGACAAAGACCTTGAACATTGTGAGACTTTGTGGAGTTTGGGTGCCTGCGACTAAGAGCGAGAAGGAGTTCGTGAGTGCTGATTGAGTTGGTCTTCGTGTGCACTTGACGAGTGACTTGGAGCTTCGAATTGTGACGCTCGCCGGGCTGCCAGGCGACTCTTATATAGTGTGCATCAAGTGGATTAATTAGAATGCAGACAGACCGAAAGGGCGCGGCGGACGTGGTGGCGCTCGGCGACGGGCGGAAAGTTCTCGCGTCTGGTGCGCGTCGTCGATGCGCAAACAATTACGCAACACGCGCTGTGCTGCGCTCGATGCGCCCGACATTTGCTCTCCGTCTCTCTGCTAATCACTCGACTTGGCCGAGCTGGCCGACCGCGAACTCGAATACATTTGGTGGGCGCGTCGCACCGAAGCCGCGCGATGAGCAGCCGCTCGGCTCACTCGTCGCCCGACAACAAAACTCGTCGACGTCGCATAATTTTGGCAACACTTCTGAGCCCAAATATTGATTGTTATTGTCGAGCGGTCGCAGCAACGGACTCGTCGAGCTCGCGGCCCAGACGTCGCGCCGTCGACGCCGCCGCTCGGAGTCGAGTCGGAAGTCGACATCGAGTCGAGAGCCACCAAGACCTCGGCGTGGTGAGCGCGCGCGCGAGCCACTCGAGCGCAAAGTGTGGCGCCCGACGAGACGCCAGCGACGAGCGTGCGGCCGAGTTTGGGCCGGTCGGCGGGCCGAACTCAATCAAAATGCGCGCGTCCTCGGGCGCGAACTCGATTTGCGATCGCCACTGGCGCGCTAATGAGAGCCAGCGGCGCGCCGGAAGTGAGCCCAGGCGCGACCGAGCCCAAAGCGGGCGAGCGAGCGAGTGAGAGAGAGAAATATGGCCCAGAGCTAAAACAAAGAGCGGGCGTCTGGAATGGAGTCCGAGGGGCGCCGCAGATATAAAGCGCACGCCTTGGGTTCCAAATGAGAGAGTTCGACTCGCCGGCCGACTATTTGCCTTGCTTTGCTTTGCTTTGCTTTGCTCTGCTCTGCTTTACTCTGCTCGACTGGGCGCCGCTCGGCGACGGTCTCGCCGCGCCAGATGGATCGGATCCGCCTCGCCGTGGCCATAATGAGCGCCCGCAGTCCGTCTTATCTCGTCGGCGGGCGCGCGGGTCGCCGCTCGGCTCTCGGCTTTTGTTCGACTCACTCGGCCGGAAGTTGGGAGCTAACGCGCGCGCGAGAGAGAAAGAGACGGACAGAAAAAGGCGGCCAAATATTCGCACGCGCCACAGATGTGAACCCGGTCTGTGTGTGTTCTCGTTCTCTCGTTCAATCTGCGCGCTCATATCGGCCACGACTCGGCCCTTTGCATCCACTCGAAGGGCGGCCGCCGACGAGCACGAGCGAGACCACAACGCCCACCGATCGGCGACTCGTAAAACTCAAAAACGATAACCGAAATCACTCACACAAATTGACCGTCGGCGCCGTCCAAGTGATCGGGACAATTAAGTTCAGCTGAGCGACTCAAGCGCCGCCGCTCGGTCTTGGCGAGCCCCGCGAGTCGGCTTGAATATTGTGCACTCGAGTGCTCAGCAGCGAGAGAGAGGAAGCGATTGCGGCGCCTCACCGGAAGAGGCGGCGTATGTGCGCCTGCGCGCGGCCGGCGACGAGCGGCGCACGCGACATCGGCCGACTTTGGCCCGAGTGCGCACGTCCATTCGAAAGTGGCCGCCGACTGGAGCTGGAGCTCGAAGATTTGGCGCCAAACTTTGGAGCGAGTCGATGATTGCGAGACAAATAGCGAGCCAGCCAGAGTATGAGCCTCAAGGTTGTGGCCTGCGTGCGGCGCATTATCGGGCCGCCAGATCTGCGAGGCGCGCGACTCTCAGTGGCGCCAGACTTTTGCAAGAAAGTCGACTCGAGCGCCCGACACAAGACGACCACCACGAGCGCCTGAACTGCAGACGCTCGATCGGCCGGGCCGAAAGTGTGCAAGAGGAAAGAAAGCAAGTTTGCTCAAGACGCAAGAACGAGATGAATGCGGCGCACTAGAGGAGAATGCAAATCAATTGCAGGCGCTGGCTGGGCGCCGGTTTCGTTGTGTGCAGTTTGGCAATGTTGAGCGGCGCCCAAGTCGAGCGTCGGCTCGGCGCCAACGAGTCCACGCCGAGCGCCGGCCAACAAGCGGAAGTCGACAATCGGGCGGCGCGCGTGCGAGCTGAGGGCGCCCAGCCAGAGGCACGATGGCGGCCGACTCGCACAGGTGAGTAGCACTGAGATGAGTGAGCAGCGCATAGGGTCGCGCGGGCGCCAGTCGGCGACGCTGACGTGCGCCTTTTCATCTCGCGCACGCTAATTGTTTCGCGTGTGCGTGATTGTTGGCCCTTGCGGGAGCGGCTCGAAGGGCGGGTCGCGCGCTCAGTCGGGGGCGGGAATTTAAATTGAAAAGTTGGCCCAAGTTCGTGAGCTGGAGCGCGCGCGGCGCCGGAGAGCTCGGCAGAGTTGGGCGCGCGCCTAACCAGATTAAAGTGATAGTTTGGGCGCAGGTGTGCGGGGCCGCGCGTGGCTCGCGAGTGGGCCGAGCGTGGGAGTTCGAGTGCGAGCGTGGGGGCGGCGGTGGCGAGAACGAGAGCAATCATTTTGATTGCGCGCTCGTCGTGGCGGCGACGGCGGCGGCGGCGGACGAAAATCAAAATAATTGAACTCGAGATTTGGGCCCACCCGGCGGGGGCCAGACACACACACACTCACTGCACACAAAGACTGCACACAGAGACGCGCGCAAACACTGGCCAGCGAATTCCAATTGGCAGAGTCTTGCTGGCCGTCGAGAGGCCGCCCACTCGAAGCCGAGGCGCTCTCTCAATCTCTCGTTGCGACTCGGCCGCGGGAAGTGCGCCGCCGATGAGGACGGCGCCCCCCGCTCGGCCGTCTCATTGTCTTGAGCCCCCGCCGGCCAGACGCGCGCGCCCGCTGACCAACGAACCAAATGGGCCCGCCGACCTCATTGTCTCTCGCACGGCCGTCGCCAGTCGACGGCCATTCCGAGCGCCATTATGAAAATTCAGCCGACGAGCGGCGTCTCGGTCGTGGGCGCCGTGGGCGTCGTGAGTGTGGCGGCCGATGGATGGCCGCGAACAGAGAGACAATTTGGCCGGCAGTCGAGTTTAAAAAGTTGGCCGGCGTGCGAGCGGACGATTGCGTGCCTGCGAACTGGGCGCGCGTCGGCCGGCGATCGCGACTAATGGGCCACTCAGAGCGTGGGCGGCTCGAGCCAGGTGCGGCCTCCCACTCGAGCCGGCCGACCCAATTCGTGCGCCCGACTCGTGCGTCCAAAATCAGGCCGATCGTCCGGTCGGTCGCAGGCCAAACGTCTTGGCCGCCGCCGCACAGCCGCTGCTCCCGAAATTCCCACCGCGCGGGCCCGTCCACTCTCGGCCACGCCCTCGCGCGTGAGGCGCCCCGCCCGCTCGTGGCCACGCCCCCGCGAGTGTTTGTGTTTGCGGAGAGATCCAATCGGCGGCGGCGGCGGCGGCGGCGGCGGCGGCGGCGGCGGCGGCGGCGGCTACGACGAGCGAGTCGTCGGCGAGTTTGCGAGCGGGGAAGATTGATCGGCTAATTATTGTCGCCAGCGAGCGCGCGCCACGACCAGGGCGAGCGCCGATTGCGACTAAAATCAACAGCGAGCGCGCGGCTAGAGACACGGCCATGAGCCGACATGAGGGCCGCCGAGCTGAGCCGCCTAACAAGCGCATCGGTGGCCGGGGATGAATTATGAATGAGCGAGTGGGCGGGCGTGCGGGCCGGCGCAGGTGCGAATAAATTGGCACAATCAGACTGGCGGCCACGCGCACTGGCGGCCGATTACGCACATCGCACTCGAGACTGCGCCCACGGCCCCCCCAATCAATTGCGTCCGCCGCGTAAGCCAATCCCCAGCTTCCATTTATCTTCCAGTCCAATTCCATCTTTCGGGCCCCCGAGCGGGTGGGCGTGGCCGTGGGATGCCAACTCGGGCCAACTCGGCGGCCACACTCAAAGTTGCTCTCGAATGCGCGCTCGCACATTTGAGTGCAACTCGTTGCAGAGGCCAAGTGGCGCGCGGCCGGCCCGAGTGGTCGGCGCGAGTTGGCCACGTTGATTGGGCGCCGGGCGAGAATCAATCAGTTCGAGAGTCGTCCGTGAGGCGGAAGAGGCGCACTCGGGCCGCACACGAGTCGCGCGCCCGGCCAAAGTCGAGATAATGAATCCGATTGGCTCGCGGCGCCCACAATGCGCGCCCGCCAGCACAGAAGTTGCGCGCGCGTGCGCTCCGGAAGTGCGCCCGGTGCGCCGGCAGAAACAATGATGGAAATAATGATGCGCGCGGCGTTGTTTATGTAAGCGAGGCGGCGGCGGCCAATTCCGCTCGTCTCGGTGGCGTCGAGGGCGCGCGCGCGACGAGCAAGACGGCGGCGCATCTCCGGCCTCGAGCGGGCGCCGCATTTCCATTAGTGTCGCCGTGCGGACTCGCTGCTCGCCCGACTCACTGGCGCTCGACTGCGGCGCCATCGGACTCGAGTGCGCCCGCTCTCACCTGTCGGCAAATCCAAATTCACAGCCGCCGAGACGAATCAAAACATCTCAGTTGCCGTCCGATTCGGCGCTCGCGGCGGCGCCAACACCAGACAAATTGATGAGCTCGAGCCCCGCCGGCCGCCGAGTCGCGACGCAACAAAGCGTAAAAGCCGAGCGCTGCAATTCGGCGATGCGCCTGATTTGCATTCGGCGTTCGGCCTCTCGGCGAGCCCACGAAATGGAGGCCGCGCGTGAGGTCGAGCGCGCGCGCAGCTCATCGTCGGCCTCGAGTTGGCAGCCGTCAGTTTTTAGAAAACTTCCGCCGGGCGCCGGCTGAAGCAGACAGGAAACGCCGATGAGAGCGGCGCGCGGCCGAGCGGGCGAGCGGGCGAGCGGGCGAGCGGGCGCGTGCGTCGAATACGCCCGAGCGGCGGCTCGAGTTGCGCAACTCAATTAACTTTTCCGGCCGCCTGTCAGCCTCGAGCGAGTGTCCGTTGGCCGGGCTCGATCTTGCGACCGACAGACTGCGAGTTTGTCGCCGAGTAATTGAATCGTTGGACAAGACGGCCAGCTCGCCGACTGGCGCCCGTCGAGTGCGCCGGCCGAACTCTGGCGCCGTCACATTTGGCGCCAGCCAAGTGGGAACTTAAAAATTGATGGACAATAATTGCGAGCGCGCGTCCGTCACGAGCGCGGCCGAAAAAGTCCTCGAGCGACGATCATGTTGCCTTTTATTTGTTTTGGCGGCGCTCGCGTGTCGTCGAGTCGGCGAGTCGGCGAGTTGAAGAGTTGTGAGTCCCGCCGCTCGTCGCACTCACTATTTGGGCCGCCCGACTCCTCGCTCGCCGGCCTGCTCGCCGCTCTCGACTTCCTGCGCCAGGAGCGCGCGCGAGCCTTTTCGCTTGGGCGCACGCGGGCGCCGGCCGTCCGACTAAATGAGTCGAAATCACCTCGAGCGCGTGGCCGAGAAGCAGTCAAGTGGACGGACTCGTCGTCGGCGTCGTGGCTCTTTTTCTTACTCCGCCTCTTGTGTCTGGCGTCCGGCCGCCCACTCGGCCGCTCGCTCGCCGTCCGAGTCTCAGCTCTGCCACCAGCGCACTAATGAAACGATCCTCCCAGTCACCTCGCGCGACATCCAAACACCGGCGCCCCTCGTGCCGCCAGATCGAATCGAAATATCCCCTCCCGGCCGGAAGTCGCGGACACCACGCCTGAGCTCGGGCGACGCCGACGAGGAGGCGACTCGGGCTCTTGAGGACGACAGCCAGGAGCTGGAGTTTATTCGCGTGGCCCCGCAGGTGCAGACGAACGTCCAGTCGGCCCGCCCACGCAGTCCAGAGGTGCGGCCCACGCCCGCGACCCCCACGGCGTCGGCGGCGCTAACAAGGCAGTGGCGCGGCCGCTCGAGCCCGGCCGACGAGTCGCCCGAGTCGCCCGAGTCGCGGCGCCAAAAGCTAGCCAATCTCGAGTCGCTCAACAAATTCCTCCTCCTCGGCGCTCCCACGCCCTCCGAAGCCAACGACGATGGCGACCCGAGCGCCACCTATCCGCCGACGCCCAAACGAAGCTCCACACAGTCGCTGGCGCACCGGAAGCCAGTCAAGTCCGCCATGATGGCGTCCGGGCCCAGGACCCCGCCCCCGTCGGCGGCCTCGCAGAGCACCCGCATGCCGGCCGACTCGGGCACGCAGCTGGAGGTGCGGGCGCATCTGGGCGAGACTGCCTACCTGTTGTGTCGACTGCGCCCGACGGCGGGCGGCCAGTGGCCCGCGGCCGATCAGCTGCAGGTGTCGTGGGTGCGCGCCATGCAAATACTCACCAGCGGCGAGTTCAGGTACACCAGCGACCAGCGCTTCAAGCCGGTCCACCTGAACTCGAGCTCCAACGACTGGCTGCTCGAGATCCACAACGTGCAAGCCAGCGACGAGGGCGCCTACGAGTGCCAAGTGAACTCGGAGCCAAAGCCGGCGAGCGTGACGGTGGAGCTGCGCGTGATTGCGGCGCGCGTGTCGATTGTCGAGGCACCCGACATGCGGGTGGTCGAGCGCCAGCCGATCGAGCTCACGTGTCGAGTGGAGTTCAGCTCGCAGGCGCAGCTGGCCGAGCGCCGACTGCAAGCCGAGCTGAGCGCTGGCGAGGCGCCGCTCGAGGAGACGAGCGGCGCCGAGCTGACTGTCGACGCCGAGACTGAGACTGAGACTGAGAAGGAGCTCGAGCGTGCGGCGAGTGGGCAGTCTGTGCGGCGTAGTCGGCGGCGAACCACCGGCGCGGGACTGTCTGGCCTGCCCTCGATACCGACCACGAGCGCGGCCAACTACAACTGGCAGCCTTACATTTACTGGTACAAAGACAACGTCAGTCTGGAGTACAATAACCCGCGCGGCGACGTGGAGGTGAGGCGGCGCGAGCTGGCCGCCGGCCTCGAGAGTCGCCTGCGACTGGCGCGCGCCACGCGAGCCGACTCGGGCGTGTACTTGTGCAAGCTCGTGCCCGAGCTGCACGAAGTCCGTCCAGCTGAGGCGCGCGTCTTCGTGAGCAGCTCGGCGACTCGGGCCCGTTTGGCGCTGCCACTCGTCCAGCTCGCACTCAGTCTCGCGCTCGCCCTTGTGATTTGGCGTCGCCACTGCTGACTGCCAGTCGGCGTCGCTCGCGTCGAGCTCACACGTGGCCACGCGCCCGCCGGCTCGAGTTCCCAATAAAAACTCGCGCAAATGCGCACATGCAGCCCGCACTCGCTGATTGGCAGTGACGCGCGAGCGGATGCAGATCACCTGTGTGGCGCCATTGTTTCTCGCGCCTCTCGTTCACCCGCCCAATTTGCGGCCTTCCCTTACGTAATCAACGCTCTTAAGAGAGAGCGAGAAACGCAGCGAGAGAGATAGCGAGAGCTTTGCGCGCCTCCAATGGAGTGGAAAAACCTGAATTTCGCTCGCGCTTACTTTAATGAGCGCCCACGACCACGAAACCTCTGAGGCGCAGTCCAAGTGCGCCGAGCGAGCGGGCGAGCGTACGATCGGATCATAACGAGCGCAAGCCCGACGAGTGGCGCCGTCTCGGCTGCGATGAGCCGATCCGATAGATCCGATAACCTGGCGCTCTCGGCGTCTGCGCGTCGTCGCTGCTCACCTGCGGTCTTGCGTCGGCTCGAGTGCGACCCCCAGTGGCTCGCTCTCGGGCGAGCCGAGACTTTGGGGGAAGGCAGGCGCCAACACCAAGACGACGCCGCCGACGACTGCCATCTGCGGGCGCGTGTTGGCCGCTGCTGGCGGCAATCTCATCGCAACCACTGCAAACAATTTTCAGCACCGACTCGAGCGCACTCGGCGACACAAACTCTCGGTCGTGGCCGTTTTGTCGTCATTCTGTCGCCTTTTCGTCGCCGTTGGCCATCTCCAATTTGAAGCCGCCGAAGTGATCAATAACCGCGAGTCACACGCCAGTTCCTGCGCTCGCATTTCAAGGCTCAACGCACGTAGTCAGCCAGACAAATTAGCCAAGCCGTCGCCGCCACAACAACAACAACAACAACAACGACAACAACAACAAGAGACTGAGCGTTCGAGCCGTAAACAAGTGCCAAGTTTTGTCCGCCAGAAAGCAGCCGGACGGTCGGCGAGTGCACACAGACTGGCGCCGGTTGGCTGCCGTTGGCCAAAGTGCTCCAGTCAGAGAGCTCCAGTCACAAGCCCGGCGAACGGGCGCAAATCGGCGCGAGCATCCGAACAGTGCAACAGGTCCGAACAGGTGAGCGAGGCGATGACTCGGCAATATTGAGTCTGGCGCTGCTTTCGAGTGTCGCTGGCAGCGAGTTGGCGGCGAGTTTGCGGCGAGTCTGCTGCCTGACAAAAGGTCGCTAGCAACGGCGCCAGACAACAACTGCGCTCGCTCGCTGTCAAATGCAACGCTGGCGCACGCGAACGAGCCCCAAAACACAGCGCCCGATATATTGCGCGTCGGCGTGAAGAAGAAACCACAACTCGGGGGGCCCATATTGGCGACTGGCCGCGCCCAAGGCGATGGTCAAGCGACTGGGGCGAGACTGCGAGTGAGACTGGCGACAATGGCTCGAACTGCGGGCCCGCTCGCAGCCCTTTGCTCGGCGACGCTCATCTTGGCGCTGGCGTCGCTCGCACTCGGAGGTGCGCCCGGCGAGCTGCAGCCGAGCGCGGCCGCCAGGTGCGCCGCCAAGAGCACCTGCGCCGCCAGAGACCAGTCGCTGGGGCGCCGACTCGAGCTGGACTCGGGCGGCGCCGACAAGCTCGCCTGTCGCTGCGACCCCAAGTGCGCGCTCTATGACGACTGCTGTCGAGACGCGCGCGCCGCCGAGCCGCTGGAGGCGCGTCTCCGGGCGGGCGCCGGCCAGCTGCAGGCCCGACGGCGCCAGTGGCAGTGCAAGCGCATCAACGCCATTTTCGGAGACATCCTCGTGCGCGCCGCCTGTCCGGCCGACTGGCTCGAGCGGGCCGGCCACGAGCGCGCCCAGGCCGAGCTGGTGCGGTCTCGGTGCGAGCTGGCCGCCGCCAACAAGTCGCAGCGAGTGGCCGACTGGCTGCTGGCCGACCCGCTCGGCGGCCTCATGCCCATCACCGACCTCACCACTGGCCTCACCTACGCCAACTCCTACTGCTTGCGCTGCAACGCCGCGCCCGCCGCCGCCTCCAAACTCGTCTACTGGTCGCCGCTCGTCAGCTGCAACTACAACCTCGACTCGGACGACAGGAATACTCTCTACGATCTCATCAGCGCCCGCAAGGGCCACGCCCTCCGCTACTCGCACAAACACCACCGCTGGCTAATTCGCAGCGGCTCGCTGGCGCCCAACGGCAGCGCCCGCGCGCCGGCCGCCGACGAGCTGGAGGACGAGGCGGCCGAGCGGACGTGTCGCATGGTGCCCACTGTGCCGAGCTCGGTGGAGGCGCTGCTGCGCCACTGCAAACGCCACACGATCGACACTTGTCCGCCGCTCGGCTCGCTCGGCGCCAGCGCCCACACGACCACGCCCACGCTCGAGGAGCTGCGGCGCGCCCAAATCGAGTGCCACTTCGGCCACCAGTCGCTCGTCTACAGCCAACTCAGCGACGCCGTCTACTTCAACGCCGCCTGCGCCAAGTGCAACCTCGAGCGCCAGCCCACCTGCGAGCCACGCCTCCGGAAGCAGCTGGCCGTGTCGCGCGTGGTGGTGCCCGCCGAGGGCCCGTTGGCCGCGCCCGGCGACCCGTTGCGCCCGAGCGGCGACCCGGCGGCGCCCGTGGTGCCCGCGACGCTGGGGCCCGTGGGCGAGCAGTCGAGTGAGCAGTCGGGCGAGCAGTCGGACGAGGAGCCGGCGCTCGAGGCGGGCGCCCACTCGCGCAGTGGCGGCGGCGCCACTCACCCCGTCTCGGGCTCCTTCTCCGTCCTCATGGACCTCTACGGCGGCTTCCAGGGCGGCGCGGGCGCCGACGCCGCCGACCAGGTGGTCGGCTCGGTGCACCAGTGCGAGGACGCCGAGCGCCAGGTCTACGACCCCTTCCTGCTCACCTGTCGCGACGTCGTCTGCGGTCTCAACCACAAGTTCGTCGAGGGCGTGTGCGTGGCCGACGCGCCCGCCGTCGGCGCCAACACGGCCACCAATTTGACGCCCGACCAGCAGCAACAGGCGGAGGCCGGCGACGCCAAGCGGACTGGGTCAAAAGTAGCGGCCGTCGGGGAGGCGGCAAATGCGAGTAGCGCGGCGGCGAGTTCAAGTGGTGTTTCAATGGCGCTCGCCGGCGGTCAAGAGGCGGACTTGCCCTCGCGGCTCGTCGGCGCGCAGAATCCGCCGCTCGACTCGGTGGATGCGAGTCGGACGATTGGCGTCGCCACCGTCGCCACGAGTACGCAACTCGACGAGCGCCACCCCAAACTGGGCCATTCTCATCTCGAGCTCCGGCCGATTGCAAACACAAGCGCGCCATCAATTAGCTCGTTCGCCATGAAGAACTCCGGCGCGGCCACGACTACCAGCACGACCACCAGTGCGGTGGCCAGCGCGCCGGCGGCCAGTGACAAAGATAAGCAGTCGCCGGTCGCGAGTGAGCCGGAGATCTTTGGGCGCGTTAATCTGGACGAGTTGCCGCTCGCCACGGCCGAGTCGCGGCGCTCGTTCGTCGAGTGCGCCAAGATCCTTGTCGCGCCCGAACACTATCGCGTGTTCACATTGGCCCAGTTGCAGCGCTGGCAACAGCAACAACAGCAACAACAGCAACATCACAACTCGCACCGAGCGCCACAAGAACTCGAAGCCAGTGGAACGGGACGCTCGACTGCAGCTGCCGTGGTGCAGTCCGCCACGTCTTTGGCACCCTTAGTCCCGCTTAGGCCGCCCACGGCCTCCCTTTCACTCGTCGCCAACGACACTCATTGGGCCTTTGTGACGCCCTACAACCTGACGCTCGCCTCGAGTCAGTTCGAACTCGTGCGCGGCGCTGCCGACGCGGGCGCCCCCCTGCAGCTGCTCGTGTGCTCGCCCTTCACCAGCGACCTGGTGGACAAGTTCAAGGCGCCGATGGTCTACCTGACGACTTGCTGCCTGGCCGTCTCGATCGCCAGCCTGGCCGCCTACCTGTTGCTCTACGCGCTCTCCACCTTCGACCTGAGCCATCTGGTGGTGGAGATGAGTCAGTCGGGCCAGGTGGGCGCCTGTCTGCGCTCGAGCGCCCTCGACTCCGAGTGTCGCGGCAGCCGAGCCAGCGACGAGACCTCGTACAACGCCATGCGCAGCCAGAGTCTGTCGTCGCGCGGCGTCGCCTGTCTGGCGGCCGCCTTGCTAGCCGCCTATCTGCTCTTCATCCTCGGCCACCAACAACAACAGCAACAACAACAACAACACCAACAAACGCTCCCCCTGGTGGCGCCGGCCGCGAACTCCGACAACACCAGCGCCACGCCCACCTCCACGGACTCGCACCAGAACTCCAGCTCGAGCGGTGGCGGTGGCCAGAGCCCGACGCTGGCCGGACTCAGCAGTTGCAAGCTCATCGCGGCCGCCACCTTCTGCTCGTTCCTGCTCGCCTTCAACTGGATGTTCCTCCTGAGCTACGACATCTGGCGCACACTCCGCCTGGCCACTTGTCAGCTGCGCGCGCCCGCCACCAGCTCGCAGTCGCGCCGCTTCGCCGTCTACACGGCGCTCGCACTCGGCGCCGCCCTCTCCATCACCTGCCTCGCGCTGCTCGTCGACCAGCTCGAGCCCACTTCCGGCACGCCCACCTCGGGCTCGGCCCAGTGCGCGGACTCGGACACGGCCCGCCTGGAGCCCGCGGCGCTGGCCGGCTGGCTTCAGTGGCAGGCGGACAAGTTCCTGCAGACATACCGGCCCAAGTTCGGCCAGCGCCCGGGCTCCTGCTGGTTCGCCAATCGCCGCTCGTTGGCGCTCTTCTTCGGACTTCCGGTCACGCTGATCATGCTCACGAACCTCATCTTCTTCCTCCACAGCTCTTATATGGTGATCAAGACCTCGTCGCGCTCGTCGCGCCGCTTGGGCTCGGCCACTCAGACGAGTTACGCCGACAACAAGTCGGCGGGCCCGGCGACTCTCTTCACACTCAGCTCGGCCTCGGCCATGGCCGCGCCCGACTCGCAGACGGACTTTGCCCAGCAGAACAGTCTCACCACGAGCAGCATCTCGAGCGTGCGCACAATCCAGTCGAACCTGTCGATCGAGTCCGTCAACTCGAACTCGAACTCGAACTCGAACGCAAACTCGCACTCGCACTCAATCTCGAGCGACTCGGAGTCGGACGAGCCGCAAGCAACTCCACAGTCGACAGTCCAGGCGCCACCAGATGGCGCCACCGGGGGCGAGAGAGCCGCCCAGTCGCCGGCCAGTCGGCTCTCGTCGGAGCTCCAGCGCCAGGTGCAGCTGATTGCGGCCGACGAGCGGCGCCTCGAGTCTCTGTGCCGCCAGACGGCGCACATGAGCGTGGGCAAGCAAGCCAGCTCGAGCTCGCTGCTGTCGGTCTCGAACGAGTCGCAGCGCTCGAGCGCCTCGCTCGCCTCAAGTCTGGCGCACAAGTACGACCAGAGTCTGGGCAACCTGTCGGCGCTGATGGGCGCCATCGCCAAGGACTACCGACTCTACTGTCGCCTGAGCACAATCATGGGCCTCACTTGGCTCACGGGCCTGGTGGCCTCGGTGGTCGACCAGAGCGACGCCTTGTGGTACCTCTTCGTCTTGCTCAACACTCTCCAGGGCCTCTTCATATTCATCGCCTTCGGATTCAAGCGCTCGCGACTGACCAACCTCGAGATCATCGCCAACTACCTGGCCTTCCGGGCCAAGCGTCTGGGCGGCCAGAAGTCGGGCGTGGGCTAGTTGTGGGCGTGCAGCCTGAACACAGACACAAAGACACACAAAGACACACACACGAGTAGCCCACGCAGTGACAGAAATTTGTGATACCAGACACACGATGAGAAGGCAGACGAGGAAGAGCTGAGTAAAACTTTTAGCCAACTTTCTCACACTCGCACGCCCCCGCGCGCACTTCTCCACCGACTCGAGAGTGAAACTCGAGCCCGACGTCGACTCGCGAGCTCGAGCGTGTCGACGGGCGAGATCGAGAGCGAGATCGAGAGTGAGATCGGCGCCGACTAGCGCTCTCATATGGGCGGCCGCTCTTCCGTCGACTCGTTGGCGCGCTCCAGTGAGTTGGAGGCCGACGGGCGCGATATTTGCGCTCACTCGAGTGCAAACTCCGGCCGGATTGCTCGCTCTCTGGCTCGCACTCGTCGGCGGCCATTGTCCGACGAGCACGACGACCACGAGCACGACGACCACGAGCACGACGTCGGCGCCTCAAATCAAAACAAACCTCGGCCTCGAATTTGTCGCCCGCGTCGCCTCCAAATTCAATTTTCTGCCCGTCAGTTGCGCGCACACTCGACGAGTCTCGTCACCTGACAGGCGCACACTTTTGTGCGGCTCAATAATGAGCCCGCGAGCGCCCGAACGAGCGCGCCACTTAGAGAGACAGAGCTAGTGAGCGAGTGATTATTATTATTATTGATGATCGGCGCCAGCCGGAAGAGCGGCGGCGACGAGCGCGATGACGACGCGCGGCCGAAATGAATGGGGTGCACGACAAGCGGCGGGCTGAGTGCGAGCGACACGACTCGGGCCCACTAATCGCCTCAGTGCTGAGCTCTGCGGCCACGTGAGCGCCCGGAATTATGAATCGCCAGCCAATTATTTCGCCATAATGACGCCTGGCCGCGCGCGCCTCTGAGCGCCGAGTGCGCGAACGCCCCTAGGCACTGGCGCGTGTGCTCGCCAGCTGCGCGCACCTGAAACAGAAGCGCGCGTGCGGCCGGAGAAAGCACAGGCGCGTGTTTGGCTAAATAGAGAGATTTGCTGCTCGGCTCTCGCTCAGGTGAACTCGAGGCGAGCGCTCGACTCGGGCGCGCCCCTCTCGAGCGAGGGCGCCCAGGGCGCAAACAAATTGAACTGAGGCGCGTCGGTTGAATAATTCGTGGCCGGCGCGAGCTGAGAATTGTTTGCGCTCGCCTCGAGCTGTGCCGGATTCTGATTTCTAGTCCGCCGGCCGAGCCAGCGGGCGCGCGTAAATTGAAACTCGGGCGCCTCGACTGGGGCCAACTGGCGCCTCGAACAGCCGACGAGTAGGCCGCGAACGACGACGACGACGACGAGAATGAAGACGAGAACGACGTCGCGGCCGACGATCGACGAGCCAAATGCGACGAGACGCGCGAACTCGATACATTGGGCGCGCTGGCGTCCATTAGTCGCACTCGAGTCGGCCACGCGAACTCTCGCCGGAAACTAACTCAATCCAATTCGGATTGGCGCTCGCCGAAGTTCTGGGCGCGAGCGCAAACTCGAGCTCGAACTGGGACTCGAACAGGAACACCGACTCGGCAGCTCTTGGGCGGCGCAGCTTTTCAATTCGCCGCCCGCCGCTCGCCAGTGTGGACGTGTTTTTGTTTCCCACTTTGCGCCTCGGCCGCGCGTCGGACATAAAACACATTGCGCCTCCGGACGGACGCGCGCTTGTGGCGACGCGTCGGCGGCGGCGCAAAATTAATGAAGTTGAATATCAGCGGCCCGGACGCAGGCGCGCGCCCACCGCCCCCGACGGCGGCCGACGCGCCGGCCGTCCCGACGGCCATCAGCCGCGGCGGCCCCATGGACTCGTGTGCGAGCCTCTGCGGCGCCGGACGCGCCACGGCCACCGACGGCGGCGCCAACTAATTAGCCCGACTTCCGGCGGGCGCACCTGAGCAAAGGCGCCGGCGGCGGCGGGCCGACGGGCACCTCGGGCGACGTCGCTGTCGGCGGAATGGCGCAAATGATGGCGTGCGCGCGGCTCGCCGAGAGAAACTCGAGTCGGCCGCCTGTGGTCGCGAGTCGCTGGCGACGCTATCGATGGCGCCGATCGACGCCCACGAGCAGGCTAAAGAGGACGACGACGACGACGGGCGCACGCGACGCTCAAAAGTGGCGCTCGGTGACAGTTGGCAGCCAGCGAGCCGAGCGCGCCGCCCGCCGACGCGACGGGTGAATGAACTCGGCACTGACAAAGAGGGCGCCCGCCGGGGGCGCTCAATTTGACGGATTTGGCCAGCTATTGGATCTCGTTCAGGTCCGGCGGCGCCCATGCGAAGTTGCAATCGAGTCGAGTTCGAGTCGAGTCGAGTCGGCGCACAGTCGGGAAATTGCGCTGGCGAGCCCGCGCGTCCTCGCAGAGAGATTGAGCGGCACACGCACGAGCGGGGCGACGGATTAAACAAACGGACGAACGGCCGGGGGACAAAAAAGAGTCGCCTGGCGGGCGCAATATGGCGACGCGGCCCACGTTGGCCACCAAATGGAAGTGAAAAAGTGGGCCAAATCCGCGCGCGCTTTCAAAAACACGAGACGCCAACACGCGACACACGACGAGACCCAAAACCTGTCTCGATCGGCACTTTCATTGCGCAACACCGGCGCCCGGAAATTGAGGCAATTCGGCGCTGCGTCGGCGCCAAATCTGCTCGCGTGTGGCACGCGCTCGACAATTACACGTGTCCGCCGTCGAGTCGTGTGAGCGAGCCAATAACAAGAGGGCGCCGACTCGAGGCGCGCGACTCCACGTCGGCTGCGAGTCGGCCCGGCTGGACTTTGTTTGCTCGACGCACTCAGGCCCGAGTCCCGCCGCCCGGCCGACTAATCCGCCGCCAAATGATTGGCGCTATCGGCCGGCTTCAGATCGCCGGCGCGCATCTCGCGCACACGCCGGCCTATTGATTGCGAGGCGCAATCCCCAGTCTGCGGCCGACAAACTGGCGACAAGCTCGTCCGACTGGAATTTCAATTAGGTGGCGCTGAATGTGGCCTTCTAGGCGCGCTCATGCGGCGCCACCGACTGTGTGCGCGTGGGCCTAATTTGCATTAGATTGAGCTCCGAGTCGACTAGTCAAGCGGGCGGATAACTTTTGATTTCGGCCCGCCGTCGGCGCGCACACGACGCGCACACGAGGCGCGTCCACTCGGCCGAGCGACTCGCTCGCCAGCTGGCCCACTGCGACCGACAGATCGACGCCAACTCATTGATACTGCCGAGCAACGCACTTTAAAGTCTGGCAGTGGCTAAACTGTCGCCAGCGAGGCGGGCGCCAGCCGAGCAGGTGAGCTGAGCCCGGCCGAGGGCGCCCGCCTGCCGATAAGCGCGAGTTCGCGCTGATCGATCGCGCCCACCGATGGGGTCGATTTGTTTCGAGCCAGGCGGCGCGTTGGCGGGACAACGGCGCCGACACGGCCGACATTTGGCACGAAAGTCCGTTGCGAGCCGCGATTGATTATTATTATCTGGGCGCCGGCGGCCGGCGGACTGCTTGTTCGCTGTCAACATGTCGGCCCGCCGCGCGCTCGAGCTCGTGTTCCGAGCCATTTGGGCGCTCGGCGACGGCCAGCCCAGAGCGCGCCCCTAATGATAATAAATAGCCAATTTCGCCGCCGAGTCGGCAGTTCAAAGCGCAGAGGCCCGTCGTCGGTCGCCCGCGCGCTCGCTCGCTGGCCAGACCGCCAAGCCGACGACAACTTCTGCTCGCCACTTGAACTCGAGTCCGTCGTCGCCCTCGCACACGCGCCCACTCAGATACACACAGACACCCGCACTCCACTCGATGGCGCCCAGCCCAGGCCATTGTTCGGGCCGGCCATTAGCCATTGATTAGGGCGGGCGCGCGAACGCTCGGCCAACAGCACTCGCGCCACAGCGAATCTGAGTGCGCGCCAAGAATGGATGCCACCGCCACGAGCTAGCCGCCTTAATGGCGCCTCTCGCCGACCGGAAGCAATTCGGGGGCCCTGGGGCGCGCGTCGCCGGTCTCGCGAGAATTGTCTCGGCGTGCGCGTGTTGATCATTGATAATAAATTTTGTCACATTCTACGCCGGCCGCTCGCTCGCATCCCTTCGGAGCGACAAAAAGTGAGCCGCAAACGACAAGTTCGATTAGATGGCGCGCGTCGAATTACACTGGGGCGGCGGCGTTTTGCATCGCCGCCCAGATGATTCACTGGACTCGCCGCTCTGGTGGTGGCCCGAGCGAATCCCGAGTGCTTGTTTATGTGCCCCTTGTTCATCTCGCACACTTTGCCACACCAACAGCTTCAGCGCGAGAGCACCAAAATTTAGTGTCTCTCTTATGCAGCAGAGTGGATGCATTCGAGCGCGTTGTGGGTGTCCCCACACAAATGAGTCTCTGTGTGATCTTAGTCGGAACGCTGAATGCACCTCGCCGACACGCGCCCCATCAGCACGTGATCACGAGCCGGGCTGTGAGCAATCACCTGAGCCGATTTATTCGACGACCGCACATCCGACATATTCTACGCACAAATAAGGCTGATCTCTGGTCGACAGTGTTGAATCGAGTCAGCTCTAAGGCTTGCGCCTTCTCCGTACTGCAGTTGCCATGTGATTCACTGACTGATTTTCACTCAACCACTGCATTCAGCATCTCGACGGGCAAGTTTCGCAACTGAACCCTGCGGAACTCCGCCAAAGAAGTGACACGTGTCAAAAAAATGCTATCAGTAAACCGCCGACGATGCAGAGAAAGAATGAGAGCTTTGACATGAGCACGAGCTGAGTCCCAGCCAGTCAGCTGTCTCGCATATGTCGTTCCATATCAGCTAGAGCAGTCTTGAGTTGACCGGCGTCATCAGAGCTTTTGTGTTGGCTAGTTTAACGGTCTGAGATTGCAGAATTTCGATAGACTGACCAATGAGGACAGGTACTTTTGATATCTCAAGAGATAGGCGGTCTAGGCAACGTCCAAGGATTTCTGCGCAGTCTACCTAGTCCTGCAGTGCTCAGCGTTGATTAGTGCTCTTGTGTAGACCTCTCAGATGCGCCCTTTAGAAAATCTGAGCATCTGGTGTGTCATAACAATCGCCACGGCCAACAAATCGTACAAGAGTAACTTGGAAGACTCGTTCGTATCCAGTTTGCGGGTACGATCTTACTGAACTGCCCTCTTTTGATAGTGAAATCACTGGTGTTGCCCGACTTCCGTCGCAGCGATTTCTTTGTTCACGACTTGTCTGCCTGTTTACAAATCTGCTCATGGAAACAGCGACATATTTCGACACGCTCTGAGCTGAAACCTCACCTAATGCCTTCAGCAAAGAGGCCATTCGGTCAAGCAAAGACATCATATTGCCGCATTCTATGAGAACGATTTTGACGAATCTCCGGCATTTCCAAGTGCAGTAAAGGGATGTAATTCATATGATAAACGAAATGAACGTAATCACTCTGAAACCCGTGCTTTATTTCTCATAACTCCGGCCAGGTGGCAGTATTGGCTGCAAACCGACACATTTATAACACATTTTACCTAATTTATGGGTTGTTGGCTCCGACGGCTTTTGATAGTAGCGATGGTTTGATCACAGACTCAACTCCTCCGACTGGGCGCTCAGCTCAGTCGCGAGCTCGTGGGCGCGCCGCTCCTGAGGGGCGGGGGGTCTGGGCAGGGGACGGGCGTGGACCTAGTCGAGAAGAGAGTAAGGCGCATACACTGGCGCGGCGGCGAGAAGGAGTCCGGCGACTTGGACTTGGACGGAGCTGCCCGACTGTACTCCTTTGGCCTCGTGGAGCCGATCGACGAGCTGGCGTAGGGCGCCGACAGGGGCGCCGGCGGGGGCGCACCCGACGGCGCGGGGGCGGTGCCGAGCGCCCGACGTGCGCGCGCCGACAGAGATCCGGGCGCGCCGAAGCTGGGGCGCCGCTGGAAACTGCGCTGTTGCGGCTCGACGAGCGCACTGGCGGCGCCGTAGGGCGAGGCGTAGGGCGACAAGGTGGCGCTCGACTGGAGCGAGGGCGGCAGAGAGCTGGGCGGCGCGGGCGACTCGTCGTGGCCGCGGAGTCGCGCGAACGAGTGTTGTTGGTGCTGCTGGAGCTGTTGGTGTTGTTGGTGTTGTTGGTGTTGTTGTTGGTGTTGGTGTTGTTGGTGCTGCTGGTGCTGCGGGCGCTCGTCGCCGAAGAGCAGAATCTGGTGGCTGGGCGAGGAGAGCAGAATGTTGCTGTAGACCTGCGGCTGGCGCGCGTCCACGCCGGCGGCCGAGCTGGAGCCCTGACCAGTGCTCTTGCTCGAGGGCTTGCGGGCCGCCGAGTGCAACGAGTCGCGCTCACCCACTTCGGACGCCAGAGGCACCTGAATGTAGTCGTACTGGTGCTTGGCCTGCGCTTGAGTGCCGCCCACGCAGCCCACGCCGCCCACGCCGCCCAGACTCATCGACTGGAGCATATGATAGCGTTCGGTGTGTCGCTGGCGCTCGAGAGTGCCGTTGAGGTTGATGAGAGTGCGCTGGGCGAGAGCCGCCTGGTGCAGAAGCTTCTGCGACGGCTCGACGAGTC
>SNVD02009300.1:0-37923 GCA_013180625.2 Boswellia sacra | reverse complement strand
TACAGTGATATATAGAATTACAAATATACACTTCTCATACCATTTTTATCACAATTTTCGGTACACTACATAAATTCGTGAACCGTAAATTTCTCCAAAAAATAGACTTCGAGAGCTTTCCAATGGTATATAGCATGTTATCCGATTAATTGTATATCGATACAATCAACTCCGAGAAATTGGTTGATTAGCAGAGGTGAAAATGAAGGGTTTTACTCCAATTTTGTGCAAGTTCCTCCTAAACTCCTACAAACATAAAAAACCACACAAAACATAAAAATACCAAGGAATATAGCAAAGAAACATAGACGGAATTGATATGAAAATGATATATAAATAGACACCTATCACATAGGAAAATGAGTTCATATACTTGACACAGGGGAATATGACAGTGCAGTAATATGAGGCACAATTTACTGCCTTATCCGATTTTTCACCTAGTTTGCTAGCAGATAAGGCTAGTAAGGCTCGAAGATTTCAAAAGGGATTGAGAGATGACATCAGACCCTCAGTTGTAGTATGTACATTGACCACATATGCTGACGTAGTGGAGACTACCTTAGTTGTAGAATAAGAGATCTCTGAGAGTCACAGAGTGAGGGGTATTGCTATAACTCCTAGAGGAACGAGACAACATTGAGCTAAGAGATTGAGAACAAATTCTAGTAAATCTTCCTTTAATTCCCAGTCTTAACAAATGCAATCTCAAAGCTCCATATCAATTAGGTCTACACAAAGTCATAAAGTTCGTTATGAGTGTGGGAAATCAATTCACTTGCGACTTCAGTGTCCTAGATGCTACAGATGTGGACAGTATGGTCACATTCAGCGGGATTCTCCAATAGGGATGATAGGTCCTCAAATTATCACTAGTCAGACCCAATTGACTTCTCAATAGGGGTCAGAGCCATAATCTAGACTACCGTCTCAAGTACGTCATACTTAGTCATATCAGGCATCTCAAAGGTCTCAAGCAGCTTCTTCTCAATCCATAGGTCTCAGAGGCAATCATAGAGTAGTAGACATCAGGGACAGATGACTTGGGGGCGAGTTTTTGCTTTGACTCAGCTGACAGAGCCTACAGATAACATGGTTGTTGGAGCTACATTATTGATTTCTAACTTCTGGGCCTGTGTTTTATTTGATTCTAGAGCTACTCATTCCTTTATATCTACTCAGTTTGCATCTGCATTAGGATTAGAGTCTAATTTGTTGGATTCTATATTACACGTGGAGTCACCTATGGGTAGTACCATAGAAGTTGGGAGGATATGTCGTTCTCGTGTGCTAGAGATCAATGTGAACATGTTGTCATTTGATTTGATACTTATGGATTTCATTGAGTATGATGTGATATTAGGAGTTGCTACGTCAACATATGTGGTCAATCTACATACTACAACTGAGGGTCTGATGTCATATCTCAATCCCTTTTGCAAGTTGAAAAAGATTTATGGATTAGTTTGGCAACTCACTTGTTGACAGGAGATGCATTGTAGTGGTGGACATCTGTTGACCGTATTAGAGAAGGAAATATCCTCACTTGGAGAGATTTCTCTATTGCTTTTCTAGACAAATTTTTTTCCTTCAATCTTTCATGATCCATAGGAAAATGAGTTCATATACTTGACACAGGGGAATATGACAGTGCAGCAATATGAGGCACAATTTACTGCCTTATCCGATTTTTCACCTGGTTTGCTAGCAGATAAGGCTAGTAAGGCTCGGAGATTTCAAAATGGATTGAGAGATGACATCAGACCCTCAATTGTAGTATGTAGATTGACAACATATGCTGACATAGTAGAGACTACCTTAGTTGTAGAATAGGAGATCTCTCAGAGTCACAGAGTAAGGGGTATTGCTATAACTCCTAGAGGAACGAGACGACATTAAGCTAAGAGATTGAGAACTCATTCTAGTAAATCTTCCTTTAATTCCCAGTCTTAACAAATGCAATCTCAAAGCTCCATATCAATTAGGTCTACACAAAGTCATAAAGTTCGTTATGAGTGTGGGAAATCAAGTCACTTGCGACTTCAGTGTCCTAAATGCTACAGATGTGGACAGTATGGTCACATTCAGTGGGATTCTCCAATAGGGATGATAGGTCCTCAAATTATCACTAGTCAGACCCAATTGACTCCTCAATAGGGGTCAGAGCCATAATCTAGACTACCATCTCAAGTACATCATACTCAGTCATATCAGGCATCTCAAAGGTCTCAAGTAGCTTCTTCTCAATCCATAGGCCTCAGAGGCAATCACAGAGTAGTAGACATCAGGGACAGATGACTCGGGGGCGAGTTTTTGCTTTGACTTAGCTGACAGAGCCTACAAATAACATGGTTGTTGGAGCTACATTATTGATTTCTAACTTCTGGGCCTGTGTTTTATTTGATTCTAGAGCTACTCATTCTTTTATATATACTCAGTTTGCATCTGCATTAGGATTAGAGTCTGATTTGTTGGATTCTATATTACACGTGGAGCCACCTACGGGTAGTACCATAGAAGTTGGGAGGATTTGTCGTTCTCGTGTGCTAGAGATCAATGGGAACATTTGTCATTTGATTTGATACTTATGGATTTCATTGAGTATGATGTGATATTAGAAGATGCTACGTCAGCATATGTGGTCAATCTACATACTACAATTGAGGGTCTGATGTCATATCTCAATCCCTTTTGCAAGTTGAAAAAGATTTATGGGTTAGGGTGGCAACTCACTTGTTGACAGGAGATGCATTGTAGTGGTGGACATCTGTTGACCGTATTAGAGAAGGAAATATCCTCACTTGGAGAGATTTCTCTATTGCTTTTCTAGACAAATATTTTTCCTTCAATCTTTCATGATCCATAGGAAAATGAGTTCATATACTTGACATAGGGGAATATGACAGTGCAGCAATATGAGGCACAATTTACTGCCTTATCCGATTTTTCACCTGGTTTGCTAGCAGATAAGGCTAGTAAGGCTTGGAGATTTCAAAATGGATTGAGAGATGACATCAGACCCTCAGTTGTAGTATGTAGATTGACCACATATGCTAACGTAGTAGAGACTACCTTAGTTGTAGAATAGGAGATCTCTTAGAGTCACAGAGTGAGGGGTATTGCTATAACTCCTAGAGGAACGAGACAGCATTGAGCTAGGAGATTGAGAACTCATTCTAGCAAATCTTTCTTTAATTCCCAGTCTTAACAAATGCAATCTCAAAGCTCCATATCAATTAGGTCTATACAAAGTCATAAAGTTCGTTATGAGTATGGGAAATCAAGTCACTTGCGACTTCAGTGTCCTAGATGCTATAGATGTGGACAGTATGGTCACATTCAGCGGGATTCTCCAATAGGGATGATAGGTCCTCAAATTATCACTAGTCAGACCCAATTGACTCCTCAATAGGGGTCAGAGCCATAATCTAGACTACCATCTCAAGTACATCATACTCAGTCATATCAGGCATCTCAAAGGTCTCAAGTAGCTTCTTCTCAATCCATAGGCCTCAGAGGCAATCACAGAGTAGTAGACATCAGGGACAGATGACTTGGGGGCGAGTTTTTGCTTTGACTCAGCTGACAGAGCCTACAGATAACATGGTTGTTGGAGCTACATTATTGATTTCTAACTTCTGGGCCTGTGTTTTATTTGATTCTAGAGCTACTCATTCCTTTATATCTACTCAGTTTGCATCTGCATTAGGATTAGAGTCTGATTTGTTGGATTCTATATTACATGTGGAGTCACCTATGGGTAGTACGATAGAAGTTGGGAGCATATGTCGTTCTCGTGTGCTAGAGATCAATGGGAACATGTTGTCATTTGATTTGATACTTATGGATTTCATTGAGTATGATGTGATATTAGGAATGGATTGGTTGTCAACTTATCTAGTTATATTAGACTGTTACAAGAAGAAAGTGATAATTCACACACCTAAAGGGATCGTTTTCAGTTTCTATGGGGACAAATATCCATCATTGTATTACCCTTTGCTTGGGTTGGAAAACCAAAAAGGGGTTAAGAGCATGATAGCAAGTATATTGGTAGAAAAGACTAATAAAGGGGTTTTAGAACTTCCTCATGTGGTTGCCCGGGTTACCTCCAACGAGAGAAGTGAAGTTTGCTATCGAGGTGTATCCAGGTGTGGCACCCA
Organism: Boswellia sacra; assembly: GCA_013180625.2. Classification (NCBI taxonomy): domain Eukaryota; kingdom Viridiplantae; phylum Streptophyta; class Magnoliopsida; order Sapindales; family Burseraceae; genus Boswellia; species Boswellia sacra. The sequence continues at coordinate 33,760 of SNVD02009300.1, read as the reverse complement.
TATCAATTGCTCTTATCGAATGGGTCCAGCAGAGTTGAGGGAGTTGAAGTTACAAATAGAAAAACTGTTAGAAAAAGGATTCATCTGACCAAGGACATCTAGCATTGTTTGTGAAGAAGAAAGATGGTTCATTACATTTATGCTTAGATTACAGGTAGTTAAATCGGTTTACAATGAAAAACAAATATCCTTTACCTAGGATTGATGATTTGTTTGACTAGTTAAGAGGATCTTGTTGTTTTTCTAAGATAGATCTTCGTTTAAGCTATCATCAGTTGAGCAAGAAGGAAGGAGACATACCAAAGATCGCTTTTCGTACCTGTTATGGGCATTATAAGTTTTTGGTCATGCCATTTGGACTAACTAATGCTCCTACTCCGTTTTTGGATTTGATGAACCGTATTTTTAGACCTCACTTGGACCAATTTGTAATTGTGTTTGTGGAGAGAACACCATTTTTATTCCAAGCTAAGTAAATACGAATTTTGGCTATCTAAAGTAAAATTTTTAGGCCATGAGGTGTCAAGACAAGAAATCTCAATGGATCCATCAAAAGTGAAAGCAATTATGAAATGGGAACAACCAAAGAATGTGTTTGAAGTACATAGTTTCTTGGTCTAGCAGGTTACTATCGGTATTTTGTTGAGAATTTTTCTCGATTGGCTGCACCAATGGCTAGGCTAACAAGGAAAGGAGTCAAATTCGAATGGAATGATTCATGTGAACAAGCATTCCTAGAATTGAAGAAAAGATTAACTTCAATAGCTATCATTGTGATACCACAACATGGAGTTGATTATATAGTATTCATTGATGCCTCATTGAATGGATTAAGGTGTGTGTTAATGCAACAAGGTCGGGTTGTAGCTTATGCTTCTTGCCAGTTGAAACCTCACGAGCAGAATTATCCCACCCATGTTTTAGAACTTGCTGCGATAGTGTATGCTTTAAAAATATGGCGACATTATTTGTATGGTGAAAGGTTTGAAGTTTTTTGTGATCATAAAAGTTTGAAATACATTTTCAGCAAAAAGACTTGAACTTGAGACAACGAAGATGGATGGAGTATTGGGAAGACTATGACTTCTTTATCTAGTATCACCCAGGCAAAGCAAATGTGGTGGCTGGCGCATTATGTAGATAGTCGAGGGCTATGGTTAGTGCAATGATAGGAGAGTGGAGCATGTTGCAATCTATTCATGATTATGCTATCTTGATTGAGGTTTGCGGAGATAAAATTCGCCTTTTTACACTTATTACTCAAACGTCTCTTGTGCATAAAGTGATCGAGTTGCAACATCAAGATTTAGAGACTAGAGCCTTGTATGAGCCAGTGTTACACGGTGATGGAATTGTTGATTGGACAATTAGTTCAGATAGGAGTTTACGATTCAAAGGTAGGATCTTTATGCCATCAAGTAAAAAGTGTAAAGAGACATCTTAAGGAATTTCATCACTCTAAATTTGTTGTTCATCTTAGGGGTACCAAGATGTATCATGACTTACATCGACAGTTTTGGTGGAAAGGAATGAAAGGGATGTTGTTGAATTTGTGTCCAGATGCCTTACTTGTCAACAAGTGAAGGCTGAGCATCAAAGGCCTGCAGGATTACTCCAACAACTTCCTATAGCAAAATGGAAATAGGACTACATCACCATGGATTTTGTTGCTAGATTGCCACATTCTTTGAAAGAAAAGGATGCAATATGGGTAATTGTAGATAGATTAACAAAAGCATCATATTTTCTTCCTATCCGTACAACCGATTCAGTGGATGTTTTGAGTCGGCTGTACATTAAAGAAATTGTGAGATTGTATGGAGTTCTAGTTTCAATGGTGTCAGATAGAGATCCTAGATTTACAGCTCAATTTTGGTAAAGCCTTCAAAGAGCTATAGGTACGCAATTGTTATTTAGTACAGCTTTCCATCCTCAAACTAATGGTCAATCATAACGTACTATTCAAATTTTGGAAGATATATTGAGGGCTAGTGTGATGGATTTTCAAGGTAATTAGAAGGATTATTTACCACTTATAGAATTTGCATACAACAACAACTACCAGTCAAGCTTTGGAATGGCACATTTTGAGGCACTCTATGGTAGGCCATTTAGGTTTCCTTTATGTTGGGTAGAACTGGGAGAAGCTACCTTATTAGGACCCAAGCTTGTACGAGAGACAACAAAAAAGGTGAAGTTGATATGCCAATGTTTACTTACAACTCATAGTCGACAAAAAAGCTATGCAGACAAAAGGAGACAACCATTAGAATTCAAAATGGGTGACCATGTGCTTTTAAAAGCGTCTCCAAATAAAGGCTTGATGCATTTTGGACAAAAAGGTAAACTAGCTTTTTGAAATTGTTAGACGGGTTGGTGAAGTAGCTTATGAGCTAGCATTGCCACCACGATTATCGGGAATTCATAACATATTTCATGTATCGATGTTAAGGAAGTATGAGCCTCACCCAACATATGTACTGGATTGGAGTGAGTTAGATATTCAAAACATCATATGAAGAGGTTCCTATTCCAATCTTGGACACAAGAGAGCAAGTCCTACATGGCAAGACCATTCTATTAGTCAAGGTCTTGTGGAAGCATCGTGGCGCTAAAGAGGCCACATGGGATTAGAGTCAGAGGTAAAAAGAAAGTATCCTGAGCTTTTGAATGCAACGGGTAATTTCTTACTCATATTTTCAAATTTCGAGGATGAAATTTTTTTTAGGAGGTAGGTTGTAAAATTCCAAAATATGTATACATATATATATAAATTACAAATTTTAGAAACTATGCCTAAGGGTATTTAAGTAATTTTATTTAAATTTGATGGGCTTTAGACCATGAAATAGTTATGAAACCATGTTTAATAAATGAGGATTGGGTTGGATTATAGTTGTGGGCTTGTGCTAGAATTTGGTAAAGATGAAATGGGCTTGGATTTGAAGTAAGTGGACTTAGGCCCATGGGTTAAGGCCTTGTATATATATAAAAGACATTAGGGTTTCAAAAAAGGCATGTTTTTTTTATTTTTGTCATAGAAGCGGAGGGTGCTACGGGCTAAAGGGAGAGAAAGGGAAGAAAAAGAGGAGAAAGAGACGGAAGAAAAAGAGAAGAAAAAGAGAAGAAAAAAAAAGGAAGAGAAAAGGGAAAAAAGAAAAGGGGTGTATAGGCTTGGAAATCACGTAGGGATTTTCTAACACTATACTTAAATTTTATTATTTATTTTTGTTGTTTTAATTGATATGGGTTTGCAATGCATGTGATTTATTGTTAAATTAATTGTTTGTTGCTTGGATGATGAATTATTTGTGAAATTATGTGCTTATGAAGTGGAGGAGATGTTGTTCTTGATAGAAGATGTAGTTTATGTTACTGTTTTATGTTCTTTGAGTTGCTGCATTTTTTTGGATTGTGATTTATATAATTTTTCTTTTGTTTTAGAAAATAAACATATGAAGCTTTAACTAGCCACTGATTTCATTGAATTTGGATTTAAAATGAAATTTTGGTGAATTTTTAAAATTGGAGGTTGAAATCTGGAAATGATACTGTTCATCCGACAGACCTGAACATTTTCGTAAATCTGTATCTTTTGAGACTAGTTTTGAGAAATCCCCTTTTTTTTTGAAAAGTAGACATATCAAGCTTTAATTAATTTGGATTTGAAATAAATTTTGGTGAGATTAATAACTCCGATAAGAGATTTATAGATAGAAATTTAATCTTATTCCAAACAGGAAAAAAAGTTAAAAAAAAAAAGTTCCATTCATGCACTGAAAAGGGGAGTGGAATCAATCTCCAATTGGATTATCAAGCCCATTGGTATGATATTTGACATTATACCCACCTGTAATTTCCTTGACCATCCCTGTTTCATTGTGCACAGGGAGAATCTTAGAAAATTGGGTAAAGAAACATATACTCAATATATAGAAAAACAATGATCTCTTGCAGTATTAATAATTTTTACTTACCACTCATCATTTGCTCAGGGAGGTCTATCAAGTCATTGTATACAGAAGTCATAGGTGGTGAACTCAGGATTATAAGTCAAATCAATAGCCTTATTTCTAAATTGTTTCCTAATCTCATAAACTCTGTCTAGTCTACCAACTAGCTGCATTAGATAGAGTTTGGGGGGAAATTCACATGAACAGCTTTATAGTCAATTCATTGTAATGGGTCACAAAAGGACTTGCAGATGCTCCACTAGCAATCACATTCGTCATGGGTGTTTCCACCTGCAGGTTAAAATGGCATTAATGAAGCCAAATGAATATAGACAAATGGCATCAGAATAATATGAATCATCAGAACGGCCAGATAGCTGCCCAACTTGCAAGAACTCACGATTGGCAAGGAATTCCATAATATAAGAAATGACCTTAGCTCTAGTCTTGAATACTTGTCGAACTTCTAGATTTAACATGAAACCCATATACTGTTGACAATATCGAGTTTCCTACCAAGGAAAAAAAACCTTTAGTCGTCACCAAGAAAGGGGCGATACATAAACTAAATTTTTGAAAATGCAAATAGTTAAATGAAAGTTCCAATCGTTCTTGCGAACAGAAGAAAGGCCATACAAAAAAATCATCAGATTGAACTTGACCCAGCAAAGCAAGCACTAATACCAGTAAAGAGAAGTACAGATTAAAAGGAAACAAGTAGGAGAGAGATACAGTTAAATTTCAGTCTCAAGCACCATAGAAATATATGAGAATCAAAAAGTTTAAATTCTCACCACAAGCTCATTTGTGCACTACAGGGTTTTGCTAGAAACTTCACAGTGTAACCATATTTTACTATTGTAAAAAGGAACGTTATTTTTGATAATTTTGGGATGATTACTATCACTCTTTGTAAAATTATTCATAGTCTACCTAGTTATTATCAAAAACTATCAATTATAACTAGTGCATCTTTTGTTTTGCAACCCAAGAATACCTTCTTACCCTAGGGGAGTTTAATTCAAAGTTCAATCCTAAGCCAGCTATAAACTCAAACCAGGGGTTTGGTCAAACTTGGACTATAGAAATAGGCAGTTAAATAATTCCAAACCGAACCTGAGCCAAAATATGTCAAAGCTTATTCTAAACTTTCTACAATAACTGTTTAGGGTTTGGATTAGAGCAAATCAACTTGTCTATTTAGGGTTAAGCATAAGCAGATGGAAAATAACACATCCTTTGGTCAATAAACATACCCGATGGTGAATACAAAATATAATAAAATTGACAAGCCCATTGCAAAATACTGACACAACACTAATATACTTTTTTTTTAATGTCTATATCCGAAGATCCCATGACTTTCCCTTGGAGTTATGTCTACGACCTACAAGCTTGGTACTAGAAAAACATTTGGGATATATATAACTCACATAAGTGGCCTCGATTGGATTTCAACCTTTGGCCCCAATAACGGAGCCAGGGAATTCTTATAAGTAGAGTAAACCCAACCCTCGGGATTGCACTAATAGATTTCATTGCTTCCGAAATAGTACAAGCATAGGGACATATAGATACATAGACAATTTTTGCATCATACAAAAAAAATATGTTGCTATGTATACATACAAAAAACATTCTCAATAAATGAAGTAAATATCCTAAGTTATACACTTACTACACTTGTCTAAGCTGAGAGGGAAAGAGTATTTCCAAAACTAGTAAATTATGACCCTACATAGACTTGAGACTCAACTATATAAGCTATAGCTAAAATTGCAAAATAAGAGATGACAGTCAAAGGAATTCCTTGCAACACATAAATTAGTTTGCAGTTATTAGTGTTAAGCATGATTTTTACACCTTTGAATATTTTTAGCGTTGGGAACTAAGGCAACGGTGTTAAACATTAATGATTTCTTAAAAATATGATATCACAGTATTAGCCTGATTTCATTTATTAAAAGTATATATATATATATATATATATATATATATATATATATATATCTGTGTCTCTGTGTGTGTCTGTGTATGTGTATGTGTATACATGTATATTTGCTAAGTACGGCTCAAGTTTTCAAAACTTGAGCATCTCCAAGGTTGACAAGAAAACCTCAAAAAGCAAGAGAACTCCATTTGGGCTATCAATGGCATGATCAACCCTTCTAGAAGTTGTGAGTGCAACGTACCAAAAGACGTAGTTTCAAGTAACCATACGAATTTGCTGTTTCCTAAGTTTATGCTTCCTTTAGCTTCTTGCAGTCAGCATAAGAAATGTCTAGAGATATGACAATGTACATTTCATAAGCCTGGACAACCCATGTCTACTTAAAGCTATATATTTCAATTCATGAGCATATGGTGCAGAGAAATTAAAAAAAAAAAGCAATATTGATGTTTCATTTATGTTTTGGATATTAGTGGTTACCTGATCTTTCAAAATATATGTTTCAGGATTCCTGGTACTTCCTAGGACCCACACATTAGTTTTTCTGCATAAAAAGGAACAAAGTGCTCACATCGTCAAAAGATCCCAGTGAAAATCAAGTCAAGTCACAACAACCTTTGCTCACCTTTGTGGTATCCACACCAGGACCAACTAGCCTTGGCATCATATGGAGACAATGGGATAAAACTATAAATGATTTCAGAAAGTTGCTTAGCTTCCTCCTTTTAGTTTTTCCTGAAAGGAGAAAACACAATGAAAAATATACATATCTTGCATAAAGATTATCATTCATACTAGAATAAAGCCAAAACAACATCAATTACAAGACGAAGATACATCATTAACCCAGTCATTAGACTTTTACAAGAGTATATATCATGTATATAGGAATGGTGCAGTGAGTAAAGATTTTCCATCCCTGAGAAAAAGAAAACACTTTGACGGAAAAAATATTGAGCAGTGCTATTTAACCCTTGTTTCCCTGGCCTTCCTTTCCATACTAAACTCCAAAACATCGACAGTCTGTACAACCTTGTTAGTTAGAAAACTTGTAATATAATATCAAAAGCAGCCCCTTAGAGTTTGGACTGCTACCCTCTTGGTTACTAAACCAAGGGTCTTGGTACACTTTATCGCTAGTATACCTACAGACTTCAAACCATGTTGTAGCAGTAATGAAGCAACACAAACATTAAAATAAATTGAAATTTATGTCTATATATTGTTTATAATCGGAGGCTATGATTATTATTACAGTTGACATTTATGTAAGCAATAAAAGTCGACTTATTAACCTCTAATCTAAATCTCAAATCATGCTAGAAATATTGTTCGGCATTTCTAAACACTAATAACCATGGTTAAAAGTCTTTGAAACTAATATTGTAGCTATAAAGTAGGATAATCACTTTGTGATAAGATCCCTATAAAAGAATATGAGATGCTCAATCAACTTAAAATAAGTATCAATTACTTCTTAAACCTACCTAAGGTTAAACAAAAATATATATTATGTAGGAAAAGACATATGTACCCTTCATAATTTTCTTTAACAGAAATCTTCAGTTTCTTATAAAACAAAAGGAAAAAAAAAAAAAGAAATGAACTAACAATTCTTAAAATCCGAAACTGGAAGCCCAGTGACACCAACGGTATCACCACGCTTCACGGTATAATAGAATTTTGAAAAGCTTCATCCGTGCCTGACTTGCTGCAATCAGAAAATGACGAACCTATTAGTCTTACTATTACAATTATATGTTCCCTGAGCAGTCAATATATAGAATTATACAAAGGACAAAAATTTTCAATAGTGACAGCATGAGATACCAACTAAAACAAACAAAAAAATTATACAGCAATAGTTACAAAACGAATAGAAACTTATCAATTCTGCATTTTTTTTCCTCTTATTCATTATTTTGTGTACTTTGAACTTCTAGACATATAAAGTGAATAGGTAAACAAAAGTTGCAGTGCAATTTGCAAGCAACAACGTTAGGGAAAACATCCGGCTAAAACAACATCTAAAATGACATAATACTTGGCATTAGTCAGAACTTGGACTTTAGCACTATCAGTCTATCACCACGCAAATCATATAAGAATAGTTTTAAAATGAGGAAGATCACTTGCTCATTATTCTTCCTAACATAACAAAATTTGATAAAGTTCAATATTAAAAAAAATAAGTAAAAATGCTTAATGATAGCTAAATATCCTAAAAGTCCCATAGTTTTTTTACCTGCCAAAGATACTGATACATCTTCAAGATGCTCCCCATTGCTTCAGCATCCATAATTATCTACATATTCAATAATTGGCGTAACAAAGAATTTGTGAGGAAATGGATTTTTGCCATCAGCCTTCTAAGCAACAAGATATTTCAGCTTATTTTGAAAGTATTGCTACAGAGTAAACAAATTGGGAAAGAACAAAAACATAAAAGTTAGTTGTTATGTCCAAAAAAGTGCATAGTCTCAAGACCTTTAGTCATGAATCGATATAATTATACCATTGGATCCATATCCTCATCATCAGCTACATGTTTGGCAAGAGCCTAGACATATGAACAGTGGCATTACTCACAATTTTTTTTAAGGGTTCACATAAAGAAGATAAGTTTTGAAATCAATGAGCAAATAGAACGTGACATTAGACAATAATATAGTAACAAAATATGTACATATATACATGCATGCATAAATACATATACATACATACATACATACATACATACATATATATATATACATATACATACATACATACATACATACATACATATATATATATATATGTATGTATATATATATATATATATATGAGCCGACAGCTAGCCCACAGATTCATATAATGTATTGACATCAATAAATAATCAAGCCTACAGATAATCCAAATAAATGAATACCCATTCTATTCTATTAATACCATTAAGAAAAGCCAAGACGATGGTGGAGTGAAGGCAAGAGCTGGCTGGAGCCTGAAGAGGGGTTAGGGTTAGGGATTGGGGAAAAAGTTTGGGTTAATGAATTTGGTCTCTTGACATATAAGGGTTAACCACAATTTCCCCTTGAGGTTGGCTTTAGAAAAACTATCATATCCCTGAGATTTCAGAAATTGGGAATCGCCCCCTCAATTGAATCTTGAGGCGGCAATTTTAACAGTATAGTGTCATTTAAATAAATATTATGTTTGGATGCCGTCGCTCTACAAAAAAAATCAAAAGCATAAAAACTTTATTTATTGGTTTTGAAAAAAAATAAGGGAAATTGTCAGGATTGGGGGGCATTTTTTATTTTTAGTCTCCCTCCCCAAAATTTTCAGCACACTAGCCACCAACCCCTAAAGTTACGTAAATACCCCTCATGTAATAACTTCTCTAACTAACTTACAACCACCACCTTAACTCTCTCTCTCTAGCAATTGTAACTCTAAACCAACTCAAAACAATTAAGAAAAATCAAATACCACAAATCAAACACTACATTTAACAAATTGGGAAATCAGAGAAAGGGGAAAAATCAGAGTTTGAGAGCTTTGGAAACAATTTAATGTAATTTTCTTCTCTAACTAAGCTTCAATTCCATCATTTTAACATTTTCTCATGTTTTGAATGTAAAACCATCCTATATGTGTATAAATTGATGAAAAATGGCTGGAAAAGATATATTTAGGTTGTTTCTGCAATTTCGTTTTTGAAAACTCGTTTCCTGTGATTTTTTGGGTTTGAAATCATGACTTCGACAATTCGACACAACTTTGACAACTGGACAGTCAAACTGTCAAATGATCATCGAACTTCAGTCGAATTGTCAAAATTAAACCGAATCTCTGTTGAATTAATACCTAACTGTCGAATTGTCCATCAAAGTTTGTCATTGAACTATTGATCGAATGTCGAATCAATTAGACAATTCGATAGTTGCTTGTAGGGCTGTCGAATTTTTTGACAAAAGTACCCATTTTGAATAGTTTGAGGGAGTTTTTCAGATTTCAATGTTTTTTCATTAATTCTTGGACATGTTTGACTTCACAGATGGACAATATCGGATTTGCTTTATTCTTTGGTGGTAATTGGGAGGTTTTACCCAATGGGAACTATGTTTAAATGGGCAGTGGGAGGTTTTCATTATTGATTCCAAGAAAGGCTTCTTACGAATAGTTTTTACAATTGGTATGTCATGAACTTGGGTTAAATGGTCATATAAAAAGGATAAAATTGAGTGCCTAGTATTATATTAGGAGGTATGTTAGGTCTCTCCCAATAAGAAATGAGCGTGACTATAATTTTTTAATTAGAGACAATTTGAAGCATTTGAGTGAATACATAACATTATATGTTGAGGTTGAGCTGCATGGGAGTGGAACATCTAGACCAACCATCATTGATCGTAAACAACATGTTGAAACCTCAAAAGGGGAGGCATTTGAGCAACATGAACAGTGTAGTTATCGTAATCCACTCGTCATAAATGTTGATGGTGCTGTTAATGAATGTGGCACTGATAATGTCGGTGTTGATGTCAATGTTGGTTGTGATGAGGGTGTTATAGGCATTGGTGTTAATGTTAGAGGTGATGTTAATGTATGATGTGGTTTATTTATGGTGAGTGTTGCTCATGGTCTTGATAGCCTTAAAGAAGAATTTGACGAGGTGTCAAGAGTAAGGGATAGTTATGAGATAAAAAATATTGTAGATGGGGCACACAAGGGACCATTTGTCATATGTGAAGGGGGTTGGTGTAACAATGACAATGACGCAAGTGGTTTGTATCTATCAAATCTTGAAACAAGTCCTGTTAGTCAAACGGATGTTGGTACCTCTAACCATGTGAGTTTTGATCTGATACTACAAAAAGTGGAGGACATCTTTCGGTTCATGTCTCTGTTACCACCATCCACGTGCGAGGTTCAACATGAAACACATGAAATTGATAGTGGCAAAATATTGGTGGGGCAAATTATTGGAAACAAAGGGGAACATGGCAGTGTAACATAACTTCAAGTTTAAGGTAACAAGGTCAATAAAATCGCATTTCAAAGTTACTTGTCATGATGAATATTGTAAATGGCATTTGAGAGCCACAAAGGTTAATGACACTGATTTCTTTAAAGTGAAAGTGTTCAAAAACAAACACACATGTGATGGTGTTGGTCTTCATCTTGACCATAGGTAAGAAAGTGCTAATCACACTGGAAAACACATTAAAGAGAAGTTCATGAATGACTCAAGAATATATCGTCCAAAGGAAATTATTATGGAAGTTCAAAAAGACCTTCACATCACAATAAGCTACCAAAAGGCTTGGAAGGCAAAAGAGGTAGCCCTAAATCAACTTCATGGAACCAAAGAAGAGTCATATGCTATCTCACCTTCATACTTCTACATGGTCAAGTAGAAAAATCTTGGAACAGTGACGGAACTTGAAGTTGATCCTGATAATCACTTCAAATACTATTTTATGGAACTGTGTGCATCAGTTAATGGTTTCTTGACATTGATTAGACGTGTTGTGGCTGTTGATGGCACATTTTTGAATAGGAAGTATAGGGGCACATTGTTCAAGGCGCAATGTTTGGACTATAACAATCCGATTGTTCTGTTGGCCATCGGATTCGATCATTCAGAGAACGATGAATCATGGGGTTGGTTCATGTCAAGGCTTCATAGTGTGATTAGACATGTCAAAGGCCTAGTTATCATCGCTGATTGACACAAAGGCATCCCTATGGCCTTGTCTAACATCTTTTTGCATGCCATTTTTTGGATTTGCATGCATCATTTGGAGTGTAATCTGAAGACAAGGTTCAAAAACAACTACCTTCCTACAACCTTCATTAATGCAGTCAAGGCTTACCAGGAAGTGGACTTCAATCATTTTTTTGAGTGCATTAGAGGCATCGAGGAGTATCTGATGTAGGCTAACCCACGTAAATAGGCGAGGTGTCACTTTCCTGGTCTTAGATACAGCATCATGACAACCAACATGGCTGAGTCTATGAGTAACCAAATGAAAGAAGCAAAAGGATTGGGCATAACCCTCGTTTGTGAATACTATCATCAAGTTAGCTTTGTCATAAGGTCCTGTAATTACTACTTACTACTTGTTGCTTTGATGCTACTATATGTATAATTTTTTGATCAGGTCTTGCAAGAGTGGTTTCATCAACGACGGTTTGCAACTGCTCAGGCTTCATCTATTCTAACCAAGTGGAGTGAGGCACTACTAATGAAAAGAAAAGATAAGTCAGACGACCTTCGTGTGGCCCCAATTAGGACACACATGTATCTAGTCTATTTAGGGAGTAGTGTTGATATAGTTGATCTCCATGCGTGAACATCTACTTCTAGGGTATTTAACTTGGACTAGATTCGATGCCAATATATGCCATCGCTGCTTGTCGCTATGCTAAAGTGAGGTTGTTAGCTCTTTCTTGTCATAAACTGTACCAAAATAATCATTTGAGACTTGCATATGCACCGCCACTCATTCTAATGGGGTTAAGTGTAGATTGGGTTGTTTCAGATGACATTAGATCACAAGTTATTCTTTCACCTATTAGTCGGGTGCAAGCAAGCTGACAACGCACATAGCGACATCCTTTTGTGGGTGAGACAATTAGACAACGAATGTGCTCTTGATGTGGAGGAAGTGGTCACAACAGATATACATGTAGAAATCTTGTACGTCTTTATCGTGATACGACTGGAACGAGGCTGTCACATTCAACTTGTTCCTTTTTAGCATGTATTTGTTTGCAATATTTTTCTCATTAGTTGTGATACTTTTGCCCATGTTTGACATTATATGTTAAATTTTTAATATAACCAATGTTATATATGTGATGTTGTCTTGGTATTGACATATGTGCAATTTGCTTAGTTACATGACATTTACCGTATTTCATTTTATCATGGTAAAGTCATCTGTACAATTGAAAAAATGGTAACAACAAAAATCGATGTACAAGTGCAATAACTGAACACTACTTAGTATATACTATTGATGAACATGGTAACAAACACTGCAAAACCCTTATCCTGGGGTCACTCCCCTAACTAGTACCTCCAAAACGTCTCAATGTGGTCCATGCCCCCCAAATGCCATATCTTCATCACCATTAGCTTCCTCAGCCTCTCCTCAGCAAGATGTGCTAATGCCTCCAAGTAAATCTGCATACATGACAACATATGCATGGCATGCATCGCTACCTGGAGGCTACTAAGGGACCACTCCCTAGCCTGAAATATGGTAAACGGAGTAATATTATGGGAGACGTTAATGCAATTGGAGAAACGAATGATGTCTCCATCAGATGAGGGGTTAGGGCAGTGAGAGACATGCAGTAGTTAATCAACTTGTGGTGGTTATCTTTCTCCCCCGAAATTTGTGAGTTGTATAGAATGACCTTTTGATCCTTAAATGAAATTCACGCTAAAACCCAATGTTGACTATCGACATTTGTAAGGGCATATACCTACAATGGTACATTGTTCAATCAGTTAGTTGTAATGTTATTACAACTAGACGAAAGAATAGAACATAATTGTAATGTTATTACAACTAGACGAAAGAATAGAACATAGTATTAATCAAGAGCATGACTCACATGATCAACCTTGGACCACATGAATTCATCGCTCATATCAAGATCGTCCACATATCAGAAAAGAAGCTACTACCAAGTGATGCAATAAAGGCTATCTTTTCACCTTTTGTAAGTGCTAGCCATCCAACATTGTATGAAATAACGCAATTTAATATGGAAAGGCAAAATGTTTAGCGCAAAAATCAACAATGTATGCAAACTCTATGATACTTACAAAGAATTCGTGATCAAGGGCTGTGAAACACTGAGATATCACCTCAGGGCTGTGCCTCTACCAAACCCAAAGGAAATACATGAAAGCGTTGATGTGCTACAAACAAAAACAAAGTCACTTACGTTAGCAAAGTTAGTTAAGTATAACTTGGCGTCGGATGTTAATGTATCATAAACGTAAACAAGAAACTCAAGTCATCCCTTAGCCACAAGCCCGCGGTAGTGATATCTGTAAACCAGGAAGCCCTAATTCCATAATAGTCTGGTCCAAGCTAGATTCATAGGTGACTGGAAGTGCACCATGCATTATAGCATGACTTAAAATGTGGGTCGAACATGGACTCCCATTTGGAGGGTGAAAACGATGGTGGAGCCACAACCAATAACTCATGCGATGAATGGGCCAGTCACTATCGGCTTGCCCTAGGTTTGTATGAGTTTACGGGTTACATAGGGCCTACACTTTCTTATGCGATCTACCTGTATAAAGCTTCATCATCGGGTACGTAACAGGTTGGGACCCAAGAATGTGGATACTCTCGCTAGGGGAGTCACTGTGTACGTCCTCGGGTGGGTGCAAAATTGGGACCTTCACAGTACTATCCTGTGAGAAATGCACGACCTCGTCAATTACAAGGGAGAATTATGCTGGGTCAGGAATCGGATGGCCGTGACTTTGAGGGGTCGGCGTAGAGTAATTTGCTTCCTCTTGTACAAAATAACTACTTATTAAAGGATTTAGTTATTAATGTATGAAAAATAATGAAAATAATGTAACAAGCATACTAACCTCAACATCCTTTGTAAACACCGCTTGCTACTCTCTTAGCTGACGGACCTCTTTGCACAGCTCTTAGACCTCATCACGCAGAGTTCGCATCTCTTGGGCATATCTGACTTACATCTCTTGGATAGCTTTAAGATGATTAGCAATAGTAGCAGCCATCTCTACACGATGGACTGCAAACTCATGTCGAATGGCCTCTAAGAGAGCTAGCAGAACCCCCATATCAGAATAAGCCTGCATGTAATAAAAATAAATTTGTTAAATGCATGAAAAACATAACTCATTTCAATGAAAAAGTGTTCTGCTTGTATTTTATGACAACATATTGACCTAGCCCTCTGTATGCATAAAATGAGCGGTAGTAGCTTCCTCAGATGATCCAAAAGTTGGATCCTCCGGTGCTGGTTGCTTCTCCTTTACCCTCTTTTGGGCCCTTGCATAGATGTGGACCGGTAACTCATTTTCACTACTCAACTCCGTTGCCTTTGGACATAGGCTCACATTGGGAATATCCCCCTGGTTGGGAAAAAAAATTAAGAAACTTGAGATTAAAATGCAAACCGAGTTATATAAGCAATCTTTGACAATTGAAGATGAAACATTGTAGTGTCCTAACCCGACAGGTTCCACCAAACACATTCCTCAAAACCTTTGCCTATGTGATAAGTCTATCAACATTGGTCCACCTCAAAATGCAGGGATCTTATCTTCATACGCTGCGCCCTTCTGTGCGTACAAAGACCCCACAAATGGAATCACCTTATACAACCAGATCTGCATCAACAAAAGCCGCATATAAGACATGTCGACATATTTTATGTCATTTAAGTACATGACAACCAAACTAAATTTTATAAATCAAAAAATAGTTCAAGTACCCGGAAGGCGCATGCGCATCTTTAAAGGTTGTATTTCTCCTTCGTGTGTGACTTCTTTCGTTTTGCACCTTTGTGATTACTTTTTCGCCCGGTCTAACACGCAAGTCCTTAGATCATTACACGTCTCCCTCCATGCAAGCTTGCCCCAAGGATACTCCTTGAACTTATCCAAGTCATCGACCAATTTGAGATATCTAAATTTATTGAGTTGGTTTTCAACCAAACCCAATAGAAGATGCTCTAATACACAATATATAGTTAACTTCTCTGCATCTGAATTCCTCATATCACTAAAATCCACTGACTCGATCAAGGACTTGAATCCAATAATCTTCATATTCTTTCTGCCCAAATACCTATCTCTCAAGCAATGCTTAGGGTTCTTCTTAAAATTAAGCACTCGATCGAACTTCAAGCTTGTGATCACTGCAAACTCGTGTTTAGAGAATCTTGTAGCCTTCCCTGCATGATCAACAATTCCAATGTCAATACAAATATAAATATACATTTTGCACTAATGTTGTAAAATAATGACGTCTTACCAAAAAAATGAGGTACCATAACTTTTATTCTCCATGTCATGCGTCTTCGGCTCGTGCAACAACACATTGTTAACCCGTTTCCCCGAGAAAGTGAGGTCCCGTATCTACATCAAGTCACCAAAGCCCATTTTCTCGTCAAAGATCCTTTTCTACTTTTTGGGAAGCTTTTTATACACAGAAATGCAATCACCCCATCGAAATGCACAGCTTCTAGTGTTTTCAGGTTGAAAGTGATTCTTGGCTTCCCAAGCTCTATATGTAGACCTAAAATGAAGGGTGCAATGGGGTAGAACTACAAAACCATGCATGACATGTACAAAAAAGTAAATATGTTAAAACATTCAACAGTTCAACCATGGGCGAATCGAACTGTCGAATTACATATTTCGATAATTCGATAGCACAAACATATATTCGACAACGTTGCTTTAATCTTTGACCATACAGTTCAACAGTTTGACAAGATAAACATACAATTAGACGATATCAGATGATAACCAATTCGACAGTTTGACATATGTTCGATAACAATATGTGCTTGTTTGATGGTTTGACTATTCTATGACTAAACATCGAATTGTCGAATCAACAAGTCCACAATTGACAATGTCAATTTGATAGTTTGATGACACCTAGCATACAATTTGATGAGTGTTCGACTGTGTAGCAAATTCATTAGATGATTCAATGATATTATTTGACGAAAACAATGCAATTTGTTCAATAGTTCGACGATGGTTTGCTAGTTTGACACTATCAACCATCATCGTCTTCAACCTCCAAATTACACAAAATTCCCATGTTTCACTGATTTCACAAACAAAACATGCATGAATCTCGATACCTATAACATTCCAAATGCAATATCAGTATGTTGAGCCTTACCCAGCAACTATTAATTATAAATTACAAATAAGATAGGTTTAAAACCATTCCCGATTCCATAAATCACATAAAACATCACAATCAACCAAAACCCTCACTTTATCTCTCTAAAAAATGCAAGAAATTCATCCCAATTAGCTGAAATCAATAAAAAGGCAAAGCTTGAAGAAGACAAAACGGTACCATGAGCTGCTCAGATTCTTTCTCTCTTTATGGTGCTTTCTTTCTCTATGATGTTCTCCTTTATCTCTCCAAACAAGCCAAAAAAAGGAGAAGTTCTTCAAGAAGGTGCAGAATCGATTGAATCGATAATGGTTATAGGAGGGAGATGATGCCATTTTCAAATTTGGATAGAGGGAGGTTATAAGAAATGAGGCTAGGCTAGTCATTTCACCCTATGGAGACTAGTGTGCTGAATACTTTTGTTGGAGAGGCTAAAAATAAAAAGACCCCCCAAACGAGGGCTAAAACTAAAAATTTTCCAAAAAATTATTGTTATAGTTGGCAGAGTTGGAAATCAAAAGGAAAGAAGTGAAGGGAATGTTACATATAATGTGTATAGTGGAACCCACAGCAGGTGGAGCATGCAATGGGGAAGGGAAATGAAGGTTAAATCTGCAAATGCAACACTAGCATTAATCAATCATGAACCAACAAATGACCAATAAAAACTCAGCATTAGAAAAGTAGCAGCAGTAGTAGTACTCAATTCATACAAATTAATTCTAATGATAAAATAAAAAAATACAAATGGAAATAGAAATACAAAGTGGTCCCACTTGCGAGAGGTGAGGTTAAAAGGCGGGTCATTTTGAGAAAGTATGTCCTAACTTAGTGTGGTGCAACCAGCCAATAGGAGACTTCTAAAGCATGATGAACAATAATTCTTATCAGATGAAAAACAACTTTTTAGTTACTGTTCACTGCACTTTGGGAGTTTGTTATTGGTTGGCTGCAGCATATCAGCATGCCACATGGTGCAGCCGTCATAGGACAGACTCTCTCAGCGTACCTTGATTGTACTGCTGATGTGGTGGAAACAGCGTATAGGAGACTTCTAAAGTGTGATGAACAATGATTCTTGTCGGGTGAACGTAACTTTTTAGTTACTGTTCACCGCACTTTGGGAGTCTTCCATTGGTTGGCTACACTATATCAGCATGCCACATGGTGTAGCCACTGCAGGATAAGCTCTCTCAGAATAAGAGAGTCTATCTTGCCTCGGCTGTACCTCTATTGTGATGTAGCCAATAAATAGGAGACTTTTAAAGTGTGATGAACAGTAGTTCTTGTTGGTTCTAGAAGTGCATGTGCATTGCACATGAGTGATTTGTCATCATGTGATAAAAATATTAAATATGGATATTTTCCTAATCTCATTTATTTTATATAGATGTTTTTTATTAGGAGAATTTTAATTAAAATAGGATAAGTTTTGATATGGTATCCTAGTTAAATAGAAATAAGTTTGGATTTGGTATCCTAGTTGAAATAGAAAGTTTATATTTGCATTAATTATCTCTTATTAGATTAGGATATTATTTAAGTATTCTAGTTTACTTAGAAGAAGTATATTATTACTTCCTATAATATTTGATTATTATCCAAACTTTCCTTATGAGTTTTATTGAGATTCTACAGGATTTTGACAAGGATTACAATTCATATCAAACACTATATAAAGCTATCTTCATAGCTTTTGGTGGAATTAATTCAAGGCATTCAACACAAATTGAGATAGAGCAATCAAGAGCAAGTTTGAGTGAGTTTTTATTTGTTTCTTATGTCTTGTAAAAAGCTTTAGGCTTTAGTTAATTGTTATAGATTGTGTGAGCTTAAAGGAGTTGAGTAATCACATGTGTCTATACTAGTTACGGGTTTGTAGCAATTACGGATGATGCGTTCGAAACTAGCAAGTATACCAGTCGCACAAGTAATAAAGTGATGAGTAAGATATCATTCCCACGAGGATTGATTCTAATTAAATTTGTTATTTGAAAGCGAAAACAGAATAAATAGGGGGTTTTGTTGATTGATTAACTAGATGAAATATTAATGCAAATAAAGAATAACACAATGCAAACTTAACTGAAGTGAGAATTAATCAATGACATAAATTTGGCTAAGGGATCATTCTCTACCACAAGATATGGATTTGCGAATAAATCATAGAATTGTCATCCAATTACACCATTGAAATTATCAACCGTAGATAACAACAAGCTCTGTTATCCCAATCTTCCTTACTTTGTTGTTAAATAAAACAGGCTCTTTATTTAATCTCTATCCATTAAACAACCTAGAACAAGCTCTCTAAATTTAATTCAATGGATGCATTACGATAAGAAAGATAGGTTGATCTAAGCAATAAACACACAAGCTCGGATTATTAACTTAGGTTGTATTCTCCAATTGCAATCTCTGATCACAATTTTGCTACTAAGGATTAGAAATTCAAGACAATTACGGATCAAGATTTCTAGTCTAGCAATAGACGACAACCAGATTATATTCAGTTGGCCACTCAAATACAATCAGCAAGCAATCATAAGCATTAAATATGGGAGAATACAAGCAACTTCAATTAGAGAATTGGATAACAATTCCTTGCACAATCAACTTACAAAAACCATATCAAGGGCTTTGAAATCACCCTCAACCAATTCAGATTCAGTTACACATGTTTAAGAACGTGGTAAATACAATACAACATGGAGACATTCCAGAAAATGAAAGGGAAAGGGAAAAACTTAGCAAATTTGATGAATTCTCTTTGGATTGTAGTTCTTCCTCTTTCCAAGCTTCCTTTCTCCTTCAAGAACTCCAAGAGATGAAAGAATTCCAGAGCTGCAGCCTCCTCCACGTTCTCCCCTCTTCAAGTTATGAAAATAAAACCCTAAAATGTGTTTAAATACTCTGCTACAGTAACGTGCTACAGTGTCCCGTATTATACATGCTACAGTGATGTGTGGAATTACATTTCTACACTTCTCACACTGTTTTGATTACAACTTTCGGTACACTGAATGGATTCATAAACCGTAAATTTCTCCAAAAAGTAGACTTCGAGAGCTTTTCAACGGTATATGATATGTCATCGGGTTCATTGTATATCAATACAATTAAATCCGAGAAGATGGTTGACTAGCAGAGGTGAAAATGAAGGGTTTTACTCCATTTTTGTGCAAGTTGCTCCAAAACTCCTACAAACATTAAAACCACGCAAAAACATAAAAATATCAAGGATTATAGCAAGGAAACATAGATGAATTGATATGAAAATGATACATAAATAGACATCTATCAACGGGTGTTATGTTATTCTTAACAGCGTGTTGTTAAGATAATCGTGACAGAAAAAGAGCAGCATCAAAAGAGTGTGTGAAGGACTATGATTGTGATCGGGGTTGATCAAGTTTACATAGATTAGGTTAGTGAGTGAGCGGGTGTCTACCACTGTAAAGAGTCCTAAGTCGAGTGTAAACACATACAACATAGTGGATTGCAACTCTTGTTGCTCGTGAATGTAGTTGGTTATAACCGAACCACGTAAAAATCCTATTCCGATTTACATTGCAGTTTTCTGTTATGTTATTCGTAACTTTCATATACTGCAAAACCCAACAGTTCTTGTCAGGTGAACAACAACTTTTTAGTTATCGTTCACTCCACTTTGGGGGACTTATATTAGTTGGCTACACCACATTAGCATGCCAGGTGGTGCAGCCATTGCAGAACAAACTTTGTCTAGAATCAGAGAGTTTCTCAGCAGAATGTGAGAGACAATTTTAATATTGGAATTGGAATTATATATAAAAGAGGGAAGTGAAGACTAAAGGTATGTTTGTTTTAGCTTCTTCAAATAGAGTTTATTGAAGTACATCTTTTTGGCGTAAAGCTTCTAAAAATAGAACTTTCATTAAAAAGTTATTTATTGTTTGATGAGATAAATATAAACGTACTTATTATAATTAAATTACTAAAATAGAGTATTATAAAGAATAAAGTAAAATGTTTAAAATTAAATGAAAGTATCTTTAACATTTTAAAATTTTAAAAAAGCTAAAAAAGAGGTTTTTCCAAAGACTTCAATTTTGCGCTTGCCCAATAGACGTAAAACAACTTCTTTAATGATCCATAAGTTCTTCTTAGGTGACAGCCAAATGACACAAAAAAATTTTAAAAGAATTTTTGGCATTAAAACAGCATGTTTAATTAGTAAAAAAACCCAAACAAATGCACTCTAAGACCTAAACCTATAATATCTTCCCTTCCTCTCTTCGTCTTCTCCTCCTCTATATTTATGCTATTCTCTCTTGAAGCACGACACTACTAATTTGGTATTCTTTCTTCCATATCCATATCTCGTTTCTTTTGCTTAACTTAATTCTTCTTGTTTAAGATCATGTGCATACACTTTCGGTGGAGTTTTTTCTTTCTTCATTCAATTCATTTTTTCTAATTTTTTTTTTAAAAAGAAAATGATTACCAAAGCTTAAGTTTGTTTCAAAGAGAAGATAATAGATAGACACCCATTTGCAAAATTAAGAAAAAAGAGTAATCCCCTTTTCCCTTTAATTATTTTTTTTCTTTTCCAACCAAATAGATGCAGACGCACACCATTACTAATCAGAATTAGTTTCCTTTCATTTCCTTCTCACATGGGATCTGAACACGTGAAAAAAATCAAAAGGGACAGCTACAGAGATGTAGAGTTAGGCCACGTGTTAAGACAATGCCACGTGGACTGCCATGTGTCCTGGATAATCTATGTCGCATTGATGTGTTGGCATTTTGAAAGAAAACAAATCTTGCAATATTTTATTTTACTTTCCTGTTTTGAACTGATTCAGTTATGTTGTAACTTAACTAGATATGGTTTCTAGAATTTGGATTTACTTTAGGAAAGTATTGATTTGATCTCACTTTAGGAATTGATTTATATTGTTGATTTATTCAATATCCTAACGTAATTTATCTTTCCTATATGTGTAAGATTTACAAGACAAATATTATTAGAAAAGATCTTGAAAAATCCTTATTCAATAAGGAAAGTTTGTTGGACAAGTTATATATTAACTAGAAGTCTTTTGTCTATGTTGAGTAACGTTTTCATTAGCAACCTATATAAGTTTATCTTGAGTGTGGTAAGTCTTGTTCACTTATCATGTTTGTGATTAACTAAAAGAGTGAAGTTATCTGATTAGGAACATGTAATACAATTTGGGAGGGACTCAAATTGTGGGAAGTGCAACAAGGATAGAAGTTGGTTTGCTCTGGATGGAATTCTAGGAGATTAGAGTGTCATTTATATAGGATAGGTAAGTGTGAGTGAATAGAAGTTCATCAACTATAAAATCCTAGTCCTTATAAATGTGAACATCATAGTGAATTGCAGCTTAGCCTGTGGACATAGGCTGGTTATAGCCAAACCACCTTAACTCCTATATGCAATTTTATTTATGTTTTGTTACACCTGATTTAACTGTTATAGTTATGTTTTATGTAACTACGTCTATAGTTTCAGAACTTATAATTGGTTTCAGGGCAAAGCACTAACAGATTTGTGCAGATCTTGTTATTGTTCTTAAAGCTATGGATTTTGATAAGCACAGAGGGTCAATTAATCATCCATCTCTTCTTGATAAAAGTAATTACGGGTACTGGAAGGCTAAGATGAAGTTTTTTTCTTAAGGCAATTGATGAGAGGGTATGGAAAACTATTGTTTATGGATAGAGTCCACCTACTCAAGTTAATCAAGAAGGTGTCAAAGTTGTGAAAGAAGAATCAACTTGGAAAGAACAAGACTATGATGCAGTTCAATGGAATTCCAAAGCTATTCATTCACTTTTCAATCAAGTCAATCCAAAAGCATTTAGTGTTATTTCTTCCTGCACATCAGCCAAAGATGCATGGGAGACTTGAAAACAAATATGAAGGGACTGCATTAGTCAAGAGGACTAAAATCTTGATGTTGGCCTCTCAATTTGACAAAATCAATATGCAAGAGGATGAGATAGTTTCAGAATTCTATGCAAGACTTTGTGAGATAAACAATGCTGCGTCTTTCTTGGGAAAGACTTATAGTGATACGGA
The DNA here is from genome assembly GCA_013180625.2 of Boswellia sacra. Lineage (NCBI taxonomy): Eukaryota > Viridiplantae > Streptophyta > Magnoliopsida > Sapindales > Burseraceae > Boswellia > Boswellia sacra. The sequence continues at coordinate 10,840 of SNVD02009300.1, read as the reverse complement.
TGTTGTTCTAAAAATACTAAATTCCTTGCCTGAGAAATATCAAGCCAAAACCACTATTGTTACTGACCTCAAAACCTTGATGAGTTGAAAATCGATGAACTGCTGGGATCACTTCAGTCTTATGGGCTGACATTCATGCCAAAAATTGAGAAAGCAAATCTATTGCTCTAGCAACCTCTTCATCAAAAGATGTTGACCAAGATGAAACTCAGATATTGCAAATGATCAAGAAATGGTTGTACTGTGAAAAATTTTAAGAAATTTCTTAAGAAAAAATCCAAAAAAAAGAATAAGTTTAAGAATTAAAAAGAAGAGAAAAACGCAGCTAACTTTAAGAGATTAAACAAAGAACCTGAGAAGAAAACACAATGTTTGGTGTGCTTAGGATTTAGGCATAGCAGGTCTGATTGTGCAAATTTAAAAAAAAAAAAAAAGACAAAGGATTGAATGTTACTTGGAGTGACAGTGACTCTAAAAGCAACGAAGATGAACATTAAAATGGTTACACAGCATTTGTTGCATCTGCATCAGACAAAGGAAAGGAATCATATCGGAGACAACTGAATCAGTTACAACAGAGGTAACTAATGATGTTGACACTAAATCTGTTTTGATGTGAACTATAATGAAGAACTCTAGGAAGCATACAATGATCTTCATCATGCCCGGGAAATTGAAATACAAAAGAACAAAGAAAATGAGAAGAGGATACGGGAGTTAGTTAAAGAAATAGAAATTGTTACATGTGAGGAAGTGTTTTTGAAAGAAAATGTTGATGAACTTGAGACAACTATTGAGAAACTGAAATTGGAGTTGGATAAGAAGTATGAGTTCATAAAGAAGCATGAAGTGTCCATTTAATTTCTATCAAAAGGAACCAAATAGCTAGATGAAATTCTGCTTCAAGGGAGAAACAACAGCATTAAGCATGGAATGGGTTTTGAAGCACACAATCAAGCATCCTTTTAAAAACAACATTTGTCAAAGCTTCTAGATCAAGCACTTCACAGAAATCAAAGTCCTCAACAAAGTCAGAACCATCAAAACCTGATATCTCAAGAAATCAGAAAGCTCACAAAGTCCAAATAAGGGAAGTTCAGGTGAAAACTCTTCCTCCAAAAGTTCCAAAAATTCATTTCATAGTGCATCACCACATTTTGTTAAATCTACAATGTCTGTGACTAGTAAATTTGTGCCAACATGTTACTTTTGTGATGTTAAAGAACATATTAGGCCTAGATGTTATAAACCAAACAATTTGCTATATCAGAATGAACAACAGCAAAGGCAGTCATGTAACACACATCATGAATAGTCACATAAAGCACAACAAAACTGGGTTAAAAAGAACATAGATAAGTGTAATGTTGCTTTATCTATCTTAAATGCATTTACTGATGATTCTTGGTACTTTGATAGTGGGGTTCAAGACATATGACAGGTAACAAAGATCTGCTAAAAATTTTAGATCACACAGCTAAGGCTCAATCACCTTTGGAGATGGTGCCAAGACCAAAGTAATGGGTAATGGTACATTGTGTGTTGATGGTTTACCTAAGTTTCATGATGTTCTATAAGTTGAAGGTCTTAAAGTGAATTTAATTGGTATTAGTTAGATTTGTGATGATAAATATATTGTAGAGTTCAATAAGAATAAATGCATGGTTCTTAATTTTGACAAAAATTGCATTATTGAAGGAGCTAGATCTAATGACAATTATTACTTATTAACTAAAATGAGTGCATTGCATGTTAAGACCTTTGAAGTAGAACTATGGCATCAAAGACTTGGCCATATGAATTATAAAGACTTAGTTAAATTAACTAAGACTGGTGCAGTTAGAGGAGTACCTACGTTTGAATAAAAACTTGACATTGTGTGTGGTCCTTACCAAAAGGGTAATTAGATTAAAAGTTCACATGCTTCTAATTCTTTTCTTGGTGCTTCAAAGATTCTTGAACTATTACATATGGATCTTATGGGTCCAATACAAGTTCAAAGCATTCCAGGGAAAATATATGTTTTTGTTTGTGTAGATGACTATTCAAGGTATACTTGGGTAGATTTTGTTAAAAAGAAATATAATACATTTCATGTGTTTAGGAACTTATGTGTCAAGTTGGAGAATGAATAGAACAAAAAAATTGGAAGAATTATCAAAATCAGAAGTAATCATGGAAAAGAATTTGAAAATGAGAGTTATGCTGATTTCTGCAAACTCCATGGCATCACTCATGAATTCTCTGCTTCAAAGACACCTGAACAAAATGTAGTGGATAGGATGAACAGAACCTTGTAGAAAATGGCTCGAGTAATATTGAACAGCAAAAAGCTTACAAAGAGGCTTTGGGCAGAGGTAATGAATACAACATGCTGCATCATCAATAGAATCTTCTTAAGGTCAGGAACCTGTCAAATAACTTATGAGCTGCTGAAAGGGAGAAACCTAACCTTAAATATTTTCATGTGTTTGTTTGCAAATGTTATATCCTTAATGACAGAGAATAACTTGGCAAATTTGATGCCAAAAGTGATGATGGTGTTTTTATTGGTAATTGATTGAATAGCAAAGCATATCGGATTTATAACATGAGAACTGAAAACATTATAGAATCTACTAACATTGAGTTTGATGATTGTGATGATTTTGTAGAATTCTCACATGAAGAGGCAATAGATAGCCTTGGTGAATTTGCTGGAACAAATTCTACAAAAAACACAGAACCGATCATATAGAAGGAGATTGCAAAAGTTAAGATCGATGAGACTATAATGTCTGATAGTATTGATTTGAGCAGAGATGAAATTAGAATTGATGACAAGATCATGGATCCCCTAACCTGGATTCAAAAGGCATATCTACCACTTCTGTCATTGGAAGTCCAAAAGGTAGAGTTAAAACCAGAAGGAATTAGGTGAGTTTTTCTTGCTATGTATCACTTGTCGAACCCAAATCAGTGAATGATGCTCTTAAGGAAGAAGCATGGATTCAAGCCATGCAAGATGAGTTGAATCAATTTGAAAGAAATCAAGTGTGGACTTTAGTTCCCAGACCTGAAAATGCAAATGTTATTGGAACTAAATGGATTTTTAAGAATAAAAGTGATGAAAATAGGCAATTGATTAGGAATAAGGCTAGATTAGTTGCTCAATGGTACATACAAATTGAGGGAATAGATTTTGATGAAACCTGTGCAGCTGTAGCTAGGTTAGAATCTATTAGGTTAATGCTTGCTATTGCATGTCTGTTAAACTTCAAAGTTTTTCAAATAGATGTTAAAACAATTTTTCTAAATGGCATTTTAAATGAGGAAGCTTTTGTTGAGCAACCAAAGGGCTTTGTTGATCCTAAGCATCCCACTTATGTTTACAAACTAAAAAAAGCTATGTAATGGTCTGAAACAAGCTCCAAAAACTTGGTATAAAAGGCTTACAACCTTTCTCCTTGGCAAGGGATATACTAGAGGCAACAATGACAAAACCTTGTTCATAAAACATGCACCTAAGTATATTATTGTGGCTCAAATCTATGTTGATGATGTAGTGTTTGGTTCTACACTTTATGATATAACTAATGAATTTGTTGAGCTTATATAAGGAGAATTTGAGATGAGTATGGTAGGTGAACTAACCTTTTTCCCTGGACTTCAAGTCAAATAGCTTGATGATGGCTTTTTCATCTCTCAAACTAAGTACGCAAAGAACTTAGAAAAAAGATTTGAAATGGACAAGAGCAAAGCTATGAGAAAACATATTGCTATCAATCTCAAATTGTCAAAGGATAAGGCTGGAAATGATGTTGATCAAAGTCTATACAGAAGCATGATTGGATGCCTTCTGTACCGTACAACAAGCAGACCTGACATTAGTTTCAATGTAGGTCTATGTGCACGATTCAAGTAACGTCCAAAAGAACTACATATGGCAATAGTCAGGATAATCAAGTATGTTCAAGGGACTACAAAATATGGAATTTGGTTATCTAAAGACACAAATTCATCTCTTGTAGGTTATAGCAATACTGATTGGGCTGGCAATGTGGATGATAGAAAAAGTATCGTAGAGGGTGCTTTTACCTTGGAAACAACCTGGTGGCTTGGCATAGTAAGAAACAAAACCCAATTTCACTTTCTTTTGTGGAGGCTGAGTACATAGCTGCTGCTAGCTACTATACTCAATTGTTGTGGATGAAACAAATGTTGGAAGACTATGGTATCTCACAAGAATCTTGATGCGTTCGAAACTAGCAAGTATACTAGTCGCACAAGTAATAAAGTGATGAGTGAGATATCGTTCCCACGAGGATTGATTCTAATTAAATTTGTTATTTTTCAGCAACAATAAACTAAATATGGGGGGTTTTGTTGAATGATTAATTAAACTGAATACGAAGGCAAATAAAGAATAACACAACACAATATTAAATGAATTGAAAATTCAATGAGAGACACTTGGTTAAGGGTTCTTTCTCTGCCACAAGATATGAATTTGTGAATTAACATAGAATTGTAATCCAATTACAGCATTGAAGTTATCAACCGTAGATAACAACAAGCTCTGTTATCCCAATCTTTCCTTACTTTGTTGTTAAATAAAACAAGCTCTTTATTTAATCTCTATCCATTAAACAACCTAGAACAAGCTCTCTAAGTTTAATTCAATGGATGCATTATGATAAGAAAGATAGGTTGATCTAAGCAATAAACACACAAGCTCGGATTATTTAACTTAGGTTATATTCTCCAATTGCAATCTCTGATCACAATTTTGCTACTAATGATTAGAAATTCAAGACAATTACGGATCAAGATTTCTAGTCTAGCAATAAATCACAACCAGATTATATTCAGTTGGCCACTCAAATACAATCAGCAAGCAATCATAAGCATTAAATATGGGAGAATACAAGCAACTTCAATTAGAGAATTGGATAACAATTCCTTACACAATCAACTTACAAAAACCATATCAGGGGCTTTGAAATCACCCTCAACCAATTCAGATTCAGTTACACATGTTTAAGAACGTGGTAAATACAATACAACATGGAGACATTCCAGAAAATGAAAGGGAAGGGAAAAACTTAGCAAATTTGATGTAATTCTCTTTGGATTGTAGTTCTTCCTCTTTCCAAGCTTCCTTTCTCCTTCAAGAACTCCAAGAGATGAAAGAATTCCAGAGCTGAAGCCTCCACCACGTTCTCCCCTCTTCAAGTTATGAAAATAAAACCCTAAAATGTGTTTAAATACTCTGCTACAGTGACTTGCTACAGTGCCCCGTATTATACATGCTACAGTGAGATGTGAATTAGAGACTATACACTTCTATACCATTTTTATCACAACTTTTGGTACACTGACATAAATTCGTGAACCGTAAATTTCTCCAGAAAATAGACTTCGAGAGCTTTCCAATGGTATATAGCATGTTATCCGGTTAATTGTATATCGATACAATCAACTCCAAGAAATTGGTTGACTAGCAGAGGTGAAAATGAAGGGTTTTACTCCATTTTTGTGTAAGTTCCTCCAAAACTCCTACAAACATCAAAAACCACACAAAAACATAAAAATACCAAGGAATATAGCAAAGAAACATGGACGAATTGATATGAAAATGATATATAAATAGACACTTATCAAATTCCCCCACACTTAGACTTTGCTAGTCCTCGAGCAACTACGACAATATGAAATAAAACTAAACCGAAACAGAATCAACAAAAAATTAAAACACACAAATGCTTCATCTTGCAAATAGGCCTCAAAGATTGTACTTAATTATAACCCAAGGAAAACTTCAAAATAATGCACTTGATCAAGAATTTTATCTCAAAGATAGTTTCGCTTCACTTCAATTGCTCAAGTGTGTGTGTGTAGAGCCATTCTCACCTAATCACTTGTAACCCGGATGATTTTATGCATAAATATGAATCATATTTAATATTGAAGATGTGTGTATAAATGAACTCCATAGGCCTGCTTTTCAAGTCACTCTTCACTAATGTAGACATGCACAACACCAAGGATCAAGTAGGACTTTATTAAGCTTGTAACGTTTGGCTTGGTGAAGGTATGATAAAAGATAAAATTTTGGCTCAATCACCTAAAACACATAATCATTTTCAAGACTATGTAGAGCTCAAGCCTATAACAAAACTTCATTTCAATTCACCAGGTTACTCCCCCAAACTTATTTAGAACACTCAATCTTTTTTTTTTGTTTTGCAGAAAACAAAGAAAACTACACCCCCACACTTTGTTGTTTCATTCTTTTTAAGAACACTTAAGGATATAGATCTCTTATTCTTCTTCTTTTGTTCTCTTTTTTTTTTTTTTTTTTTACACTTCCCCTCCCCCACACTTAAACAAACACATTGTCCTCAATGTGTAAGTATGTGGACGATAAGTACAGATTGGCTTTTTTTCTTTTTCTTTTTTTCAAACACAATAGAACTCACTTGCATTGCTCATGACACATTCCAACCTCCTCTAACTTCCCAAAACCAGAACATAGCTCAAAATATAATTGTAAATGATCTACATGCTCATAGGTAAGGGATAAACTGTTTGGAACAAATTCATTTGAGGTTAGGAAATCTTTTAGTGAGTTAACAAAGAAAAAGGCTTACGGAGGCTCAAAGGGGTAAACTAGGGATCAATTTCTGTCAAGGTTGGCTATTAAGGCTCAAACGGTCCAAAGATGGCCTAAATCATTTCCCCAATGTTGCACAGTCTAGGATTTCGCCTCGGGTGACTATCAAACAAGTTCTAGAATTCATTGAAATCTGAAGAAACATTTAAATTACATAAACTTTCTCTAAGTGAATAAAGAACTCAGTGATAATAGCTCAGTGCTCAATGTTGCGCAAGGAATCAAAAGCAAAGCGAAAACCAATAAACATTCAAGCACACAGATCCATGCATCATTTATCATTTTCCAAGAGTTATTCTTAATTCAATCATTATCTTATCATCGACCCACAAAATGCAAGAAAAGAGGTACGTGGCGTTGTTACACCTGAGTCAAGATTGTATATTTAAACAATCCTTAGGACCAGTAGCCCGCAGACTTAAGGTTTCTAGCCTATATACCTTTATTATGAAAGAACAAAACAAGAAACAAGACACTTCAAACAACCTGAAATAACCAAACTACAGATTTATTGAGAGAGAATGCGTTTCAAGAGTTAAGAAAACCCCATATTCTGCCATTCTCAGGTTTTTCCACAATTGTTTTTTTTTTAATCAAAACTGATAAAGATAAAAACACATAACAACTCTAAATTACGCAAAACTAAACTCACTCATAAAATAACAAAGTTCAACAAGTCAGCAAACAAAAACAAGTAAGTTAGAAGGGGTCTACAAAGTTTAGAAGTTAGCCTCCTTATTCAGCCATTATGGATTGAAGGATACAGAAGGTTCTAAGAGACTGGAACTTTTTAAGCCACCACTCTAAAAACTGAGATTAGAAAATAACATATTACCTGGACGCAAGAAATAACCTGAAAAAGCTCAAAGAACGACATGAAAAATCTAAAATAAACACACTAAAAAGAAAAGCAAACAAAAACGAAGCAAACCAGCAAATAGAGATTACAGATGGAGGGTTAAATCCAGTTGACGCCTTTTGTTGCCTTCTCCAAACCAATTTATCCGAGCCATTGTTGGATCAGGTGAATAGACGAATTCTTGTAGTTTGTCAATTAACTCTCCTGCAGTTGAAGATGTAACCAGCATTTGCCTTGCTGACGGTGAGATGAAATTTTTTTCTACAGCCTGATCAAGAAAGGACAACAAACCATCAAAAAAATTATTAACATTTAACAAATCAATGGGTTTCCGATGGATGTTTAGCTGTGCCCAAGAGGTGATTTGAAATATCTCCTCTAATGTACCATAACCACCGGCCAAAGCTATAAATGCATCAGATTTAATGACCATATGTGCAATACGCTCATGCATGCTAGAGACCTGTAACTCTTCCCCCATTGTGTTGCCTATGATATCTCGCACAGCTAATGGTTTAGGGATAATGCCGAGAACTTTACTTTCTCCCAAGGATGCAGCTGTCAACACACACCCTATTAACCCAAGACTATCCCCTCCATAAATCAAATGAATAACCCTCGCAGCTAATGTCCTACCAAGATCAAGAGCTGCTGTTGTAAACTCTCCATCTTTACCAAATTGCGATCCACAAAATACGCATATATTTTGGTATCGCCGAATTGGTGTTTTCTCCATTTCTACAAGTGCTTTAATCTTGTGTAAGACACGTTAGATATTATGCTTTTCAATTGTAAGACAGGTTATGGAATGACATATAAAAATATGCAGAATGTATATATACACCCATAAAACTCTCAAATTTTGACACATGGGGACATACTTTCGGTGCGGGGTGCTCGATGCAGATTTATCGCCCCAAGATTTGAAAAAATGAGATATGCTTTCGGCGAGGTTTGACAAACCTACACACTTGTCTCCCACGTGAAGCATGGAAAATGGTGATACACTTTCGGCGGGGGTTGACAAAACCCCCACACTTGTCTCCCACGTGAAGCATTAAAAATGGAGATACATTTTCGGTGGAGGTTGACAAAACCTCCACACTTGTCTCCCACGTGTACTTATGCCATAGGGTAGTCATATGGTTTGTCAAAAAGAAAACTTGAAATTAAAACAAACAAACTCAACAAACAACAACAACACAAAAACAACATTGATAATCAGATCAAACGAAACAAGAAAGAAATAAAATTCGAAAACAACAACACACATTCAAATATACAAGTAGTTGTGATTGTGGCTCACATCTTCCTCTGGTTTTACGTCCAGTAACGGCTGAAACGCCTTCTATGAGTCGGGGATTTGCTTCCCATACAGTTTTCTTATAAACTGGCAAACAGGGTCGTTTTTAGTCAGATTCCCTAGACTATAACACTGCAATTCATCACAAAATTGGGTCCATAGATTAAGCAATTCACGCTGAACAAGTCCACAAGAATGTGACTCGAGAGTTAACAAAACATTATCCAGCGAATCATTACTCAAACCATTCTTAATAAATGAAAGTTTATCTTCTCTATTCCTGGACGCAAAACCTAATGAACGACAAGTCTGGTTACAATTCCATCTAGCACATTTATAAAATACTTGTAACCTTTTCGCTCTTCGCCTCTTGGCGTAGTAGCTCTTTCCTAGACCAGGCATGTATTTTGCGAGATTAATGTCCGGCTCACCGGACAATCTCACCTTGGCTTCGAGAAGCCATCGGATATCAGCAGGCACATTTAGGAGCATCAATGCCCAAAGTCTAGTCATCCGTACTTTATAAATTTTAAACACAGCATTTTGAGGAAGTGAAGGGAAATATTTACGAAGGTTCGACAGAAAGATATCGGCATCCATTGAAGAGGAGAAAAGAAGAGATATTACCGATAATGCGATCGGGTTTGTTTTTCTCCAAGATATGCACGTTTCAAACCTGTGGCGAATGACTTCAACTTCCGTTTGGATGTTTCCACAAGCTGCTGCACAAATGAGCTCAAAGCACAGAGTAATCAAATTAAACAAAAGAAAGGAAAAGAAAAGAGCAAAAACAAAACTAAAGACACATAAAAGAGATAACAACACATATAGAAACAAATAAGTCAAAACAAGTAAAGAAATATAAAAACAAATAAGACAGATGGCCAAAGAGAGATAAAACCGATCAATTTGAGGCCTACGAAGATCTCCTCGTAGACCTAAAAAAATGATCATATACCTTATTTTATTTTCTTTTCTTTTATTTTTCAAAAACATTGGGTTGCCTCCCAATAAGCGCTTGGTTTAACGTCCTCAGCCCGACGTTTGGTTCCATCATGGCAGGGTCCAATCTTCGCTGTGCTTCACTAGTGGGCTTGGATCCTTCTTTCCACAAGAAATGGTGCACGCATATGGCTGGGCCTTGGCTGTAAGCACTTGTCCACCTAATAGTCGTTTTGTGATCTCTAAGTACTTGGACGAGTTTCACTTCTTGTATTGGTGCAATGGCCCATCTCTATTATAATTGGCCAAAGTACCATTCTAACCCAGAATCCATGATTCAAATGATCTGGAAGTGACCTTAAGCTCCACGTATTGGCCTTCATCACAGAATGAAGAAGTTTCTCATTAGATAAAGACAATTCAATATACGAAACATCATACCTGCTTTTGGTTATGGCTATAGTCTCATCTAAGCTTGCCACAGCTTCCTCCATTTCTTTGGACACTTGTATCAAAATTCCTAACTCATTGGAATTTTTTGTCCCTATATGCTCACTAATAGCTACATCCAATCTATTCTTGCGAGTTAACTCAAAATATTGTTGTGGCAAAGAATCAACAACGTCAACTGCAAAAACAGAATGTAAGTCACTGGAGTACCTCATTGCCTCAAAAATATTGAAACATATCACCTTGCCATCAAACTCTATGATGAGAGTGCCATCATAAACATCAATCTTGGTTCTAGCATTTTTCAAGGATGGTCTCCCTAAAAGAATCGAAGTTGAATTAGGAGATGTCTCATCCTCTTTTTTAAGGACACAGAAGTCTGCTGGGAAAACCAATTGATCTACCTGCACAAGCACATCTTCCACAACTCTTTTGGGATATGCATTAAAATGATCAGCAAGTTGAATGGTAATACCAGTTTTTGAAAAAGGTCCAAGATTTAAAGAAGCATAAATGGAATATGGCATGACATTAATAGATGCTCCTAAATCTAATATAGCTCTTTCAAACTTGGTATTACCAATGGTGCATTGAACGATGAACGTACCTGGATCTTTGCATTTTGGAGGAA